>RJWT010000784.1:0-49897 GCA_004365215.1 Cuniculus paca | reverse complement strand
TCTGGTCATCCTCTTTGCCTCTCATTAGTTGAACTCACCTAGCAGCCAAAGGGTAGCAGAAGTCAGGGACACAGTTTCTGTCTGTCTGCTTCTCAGGACATTACCCATGTTGAGAGAATACGGAATGAAGTATTATATCCAGCATGCCTACCTTTGCAAAAGGGTTTTGTGTGTTTCCTCTATGCTGATCTTCCTGTGTTGTTTATAATGACATAAACTAACTGATCATGGGGGAAGGAAAAATAAATAAAAAGGAATTCAGGTTGAAAATCCATTGAATATAAAGTGTAAAATGTGAAAGCTAGTGAAAAAAATAAAATAAAATAAAATGGTTTAATCGATTTAGATGATAGTGTACAACTCAATGGAACCTTATGAAAAGACAGGTAATGTGGAGGAAGAAACTGGCAGATATGTGAAATGATTTGCATTCTTTTGAGTCTAGAAGTGAGATGGAACATGCCAAAGAGACAATGGTGACAGTAACAAAATTCACGTGGAGATAAACATATGAATTTGCTTCACTGGCTCAGACAATAGGTCATCAACTTTGTGATAATGGCATGGAGTCAATATGGGGGAGGTCTATCTATCTATCTATCTATCTATCTATCTATCTATCTATCTATCTATGTATCTTTTATCTGTCTATCTATCTACCTGTCTGTATTCTAGACCTGGCTTCCTTTACATCATTTCCTCTCCCCTTTTTGTAGCTTCTCAAGGTACCAGTTCACAGTCTGCTACCTCAAAGGAAGAACATCACATTTCTGACTGATATTGGCTGCTAGCCCTAGAGGCCTGTTCCATGTTAAAAAGATCATTTCTCCATAAAGATTGACTTCTTATGATATAGTTGAGGAATCAAGGTCTGGGCCAACCTCACCTCTCACCATTATATTGAGAACATAGAAGGGACAATAAGCAGAAAAATAACAGAATTTATGTGCTGGTCTGAGGTGCTATTCTCCTCCATAGTTCAGTCTTCGACCCTCTTCCCTATGTGTTATTGACACACTTACACTGAGGAGGAAGTAAGAACATGATTAGAAGGCTACAGGCATTTCATCTCTGATGTTGTCTCTCCTTCTCTTGGTTAGTTATGTTTGCCTAAAAAAGACTTTGTCTCTCCTGTAACTATTCAGCTATAAGAATCTTCTCTGGCTGGCATCGGATTTAAATTTCAGGTTTGCATGTCTGTTTCAGTCACTGCCTATCACCTTGTTTGGAGGGAAAAGTTATATCTATCTTCTATATTTTCACTGCCTGGCAGTAGAATGCATGTGCCAAGTATTCAAAAAATATTTGTTGCATGAATGACTCTATGCAGCATAACAAATGGTCCTGTCGATGTGAGATTTTACAAGTAAAGAGATGCTAGGCTCACTAGTAATCAGATTAGTAATCATAAAAACGCAAATGAAAGTCATTGTGAGTCTTTTTAACCCAACTAGATAGGTATGAACAAAGGAATAGTACAATGCTGAGGGATGAAAATAATGAATGAGCATGATCCCTTTTACCATAGAAATTGCCAGAGAAATTTTAGTTCACAGAAAACAATTTTGTCTTATCTTCTAAAGGTGAGTGTTTTTATTTCCTTCATCTAATTACTTATAGTATAGGCTTATATTATAGGAAACTAATATATTTAAAGTTGATGGATAAATAAGTGAACATATTCAGCTATCTTAACAGGGATTCAAGAGTATAAACATATACACTTATTAACAAATTAATGTATGTATTTAAAATTTTATATACTTGTTTCTAGTTCTAACAAATATCTCACTTACCTAATTAAAAATCAAGTGTTGGACAAAATTGATATAATTGTTGTTTTAAGAACTAGACTTGAAATTAATTGACTTACCCATTGTCTCACCAAGTGTGGATCCTGAATTATATATGTATAATTTTCAATTTATATAAGAAATATATACGAGAAGAATATTCAGACATATGTGGGTTTGGATTTTTTTCTTTAAGAACCTACTGACATAATAGCCATGAAAGAATTATTTTACCTTTCTGAGCTTCCATGTCTTCCTTTTCTAAAAGATGAAGACAAATATGTCCACAGTCTAGAGCTGTTTGTTTTAAAGATTAAATGAGATAATCTATGTACACCATGATGAGTATTAGTTTCTGAATTTTGTTCTATCTCTGATATAGGCCTCTTTGTAATGAGCCACAGGGAAAAATGGCAGCTTTCAGAGACAACATGAATCTCTCTGGTGACCAGATGCAGACAGACCTTTCTTCCTTGATCTTGGTGGCTCGTTCTGTCTCGCTCCTGATTCTCAATTCCCTGCATTAATGCCCCACACCACAGACTCCACTCATGGTCCTCTTCTTACCAGCTTCCTCGCCTTCTGCAGTTGCCATGAATTCCTTCTTAGCTATGAAACTACACAACTGTGAGCTGACTCGCCTCCACCTTTCTTATTTGGAAATTACTGACCCTCTTACTCTCTAAATACCACAGAGGCAGCTGTGAGGGAGAAAAATCATTCCTTTTTGTTGTTTGGACTGTTTTCTCTTCATCAAATAAAAATAATGTGACATTCTTGCCTTTTCATCCAAACTCCTCTGTCATTTCTCCAAATTTATGATCAACTGGTGAGTTTTTCAGAATACTTTGGCTCCTGATTTGTGAGATTTGTCTGCACTTCTGATTTCACAAACCCCTCAATTGATTTATAAGCCCATGAATTGACCCATTCAAAGTCATAAACTGGTCTCTCCTCTGCTTTTTCAACTCCACGTGCCCACCCTCCCACTCACTTTCAGTCATACAATCCCATGCACATAGTTTTGACCTTACTTATAAATCAGAGCTATTTCATCCTGGAAATTCTAATATTCCCCTCTCTGACTATAACTTATTATTCCTGTTTTCTACTTTTGTTACTTTCAAAGGACTGACTTTTAAAGTACTCTTCACTTTTCTTTCACTTAATAATTTTCTGAAAATATAATTTTCTAATATTCATCCTTGTGTAAGCAATAGTCCATAATCCATCACTCTACCCTTTCATGAATTCAGATTGCTTGCTCCTTGCTGCTGCATAGAATCTGTATTGTGTTCTGTACCATGCCAGATGCTCTAATGACAGAGTTAACCCATCTGGCCATAGTAGAAAGTCACAAAACAATAAGAATTGAAGCCAGGATTAAAACAAGATCTCAGTCATCACAGCCAGGTCCTCCTCACTCATCTCTCCATCCAGACATTCTCAGCAGCCATTTCAAACCTCAGTTGTCTTCTCAAATTTCCACAGTTCTCACAAGTATCTTGTGTCTCCTACATTAGTAGGAATTAAGGCTATCAAAAGAGAAAATCATATCTTTTTATATAAAAATTGACTTTTTTCCAGTTGAATCCAGTCTTTTCTCTTTTGCTCTATAGAAGACAATTCCTTTTAACTGCACTTAACCCTACCACATCATTCTATCAATCCAAGCCTCTACAATGTCCTTATTCTTTGTTTCATGACCTATAAATTATAAATAATAGTAATATTAGTAGGAACAATAATTTTGTTGCAAGTACCTGGACTTCTTAGCAGAAATCCCAGAGAAAAGAATTTCCGCCAGGTAAAAAGGCCCACAACAGAATGGAGGAGAACTTCTGGGCAGATGACCAAATCAGCAATGATAAAAGAGCTATAATATATTTCCCATGGTGAAGATCGTGTTATTACTTAGACAAAAATCTTTAATAATCACTTTACTGCATGTGTACATTAACCTTAGTTATCGAAGGTGAAAAAAAATATAAACTCAAATTACCTTCTTGTTTTCTCAATTTTATCTAGTTTGTAATATCATTTTTATCTTTCAAATTAATTGTACAGTCCTAGATCTTAGGAAATCAGAAGAATATAAGGGAAGGATGCACACATATGCATGTCTTTTCATACCAAATGCTTTTATTTT
The DNA here is from genome assembly GCA_004365215.1 of Cuniculus paca. Lineage (NCBI taxonomy): Eukaryota > Metazoa > Chordata > Mammalia > Rodentia > Cuniculidae > Cuniculus > Cuniculus paca. The sequence goes on along the minus strand of RJWT010000784.1, from coordinate 45,955 downwards.
TTTGCACTTTTATCTACCTCTCCACTTGAAAAAGAAGAGGAAGAAAAGAACAAAGGAAGAGAAAAATGAGGAAGAAGAGGAGAGGTGAAATAGGAGGAGAAGGGGAAGACAAAAAAAATTCTGCTTCACAGTACTCCAAATTACTGCTGCCCTTGGACATAAAACTGACCAAATGCATGCTAGGTCTGCTGAGATAACTACGGTTAGACAATGTAACTACAGGGGATGAGAAGTAAAAATGATTAGCCTAACCTAAAATGGGAGATTTTATTTGGGCAGAAATTTCAATGGACTGAATGCAGTGATGGCTCCTTTTGGCATCTCAGCTACCAGAGAAAGTAATCAGTAATTCTGCTTGCATGTAACTCTCTGGGCCTGTAACCAAAGACCTGGAACCTGACAGAGAAAACCAGAGCAACTCCACAGGTTCAAAAAGTGGCCTTTGGAGCTTTTGCTTCCTTCCTAGAGGAAATGTTTTATCCGAAATATTGTCACACTTCTACTTTTAATTTAAATTCAGATCACTGTGTGAGTGCTTCTAAATTATTCTATCTTTCCACATTCAAGTGATTTGCAAATGAGTAGCATCATTCTCCTTATAGTAAAAATGAACACAACGTAGCACAGAAAACACTGGTACTGAGATAACGCCTACACGCTGTATTGAGAATGGATAAAAACAAGTGAAAACAGAATTTTCAGTATCTTCCACTGTGCTGTAAGTCACAAGAAATCCAAGAAAAATTATATAATGTATCCTTACATAAATAAACATGTGCTGAAAATAACACCAATGTAAATATTTTAGATTGTAAACCTTCCAGAGAAGAGTTACTTCTCATATATATCTGTATATTTCCTTCTGCTTTGTAGAGTGTCTAATTTGTAGACTTTACATAAATGCTTTGCAATCCACGCATAAATGACTTAATGTTTTATCAACTTGTATCATGTATTTTCATACTTCTTCAGAAATCTAACTCCCTGAATTTTTTCTGTTTATACGTTCCAAATATTTTGCACTTGCTTATTATTTTTAATCTCTGAGGAATTTGGAGATATACTTTTTTTTAATTTTTTTGGTAAATGGAATTGCATTCAGGGCCTCATGCTTGCCAGGCAGGCACTATGCCACTGAGCTATAACCCTGGTCTGAGATATAATATATAACTTGACATATTGAGTAACACCCAAGATAGGTTGCTAGTCCCATTTACCAAATGAAGCAAATGCGACTAGGAAGAATTGAATAATTGCATGCTATGAATTTAGCTAGGATCAATGTTGGGACTAGTCTCGATCTCAAAATTCTCAGACTATTACTCTTTCCACTTTAACATGGTGCTACTTTCATTCTATTTTACAATCAATGCAAGATCAGAATAATTGCGCTAATTTTTGAATGTTAACTGAGTTAACAAAGAAGAACAGCTTTACACTACCATGCTTATGTCCTTTATACTTACTAGCTGGGTCTGCATATTGAATTAGAAGTGGTTTTAATATTGTATCATTTTTTTTTCATTTTCTGATTTGGTTTTTCTCTTTATTGATGAAAGAATAATGATACATAACAGCTTTCATAAGTTGTGAGAATTAACTGAGAAACCATAGGAAGCACTTAGTGCTTGGTTAAGCATATACCAAGTGCCCAATATGTGATTGCTGAGATAAAATAAATTAGTACTAATACAGATAAGTGAGCACATTCTTTAAAATTTAGCTGAGAAAGTCTCAAGGAAGATTGTCCATGTTATACATATGACTGAAGATAATGAACATCAAGGTTTGGTCCTCCTCACACAATTCTCAAAATTTTCATATGACTTTTGTACAGTTTCTGGCCGTTTTCCCCTTATGTGTCTTTCTCTTAGAGTTTCTTTCTCAGTGCTTTACGCACTTGGATATTCATGCCTAAAGCTAGTTCTCAGTGCAAGGCCTACTCAGTGCCCCGACACATACAGCTGCATTTATATCAGCTTCCCCTTTTCTTATTGAGAGTGGGTCCTGTTTCTCGGTAGAAAACCAAAAAAAGAGTTATGTTCTCCTTTTCCTGCAGCTGTGGCTGGTATGTACACATCCACACATCTGCGGGTTTGTATATTTACAACAGAATTGTGAATGATTTTCCATCTTGTCCTGCACTGTTATCCTCATATATGTTCAGATTTTTCCAAATGCATAGTAGTGGTCTACATGTACTAAATTATCTAAAAGAAGTCTTTCAGTCAATGTTTTTGCCAGTATTTATAAATATTCACATTCTTTTTTTTTCTGGTGGTATTTAAGACACTACCTATTCTCAATAAATGTGCTTATGGATGTCCTAATCCTTATTTCATTTTCCTGCTAAATTCCTATCAGATCATCTGACACTATTTCAATTTAAAATGTGATCCATACTGAAAGTCTTGGTTCTTTCCTCAGTTTTCGATCTCTGGAAGAATGTCTTTCACTCTTGACCTAATATGTTTCCAAAAGATAATACCAAGTGAAAGAATCACTGATTCAACAACAGAATGTTGGTCAAAGAATGATTAGATTGAAAGTTGATATAAGTCTAATAGGAACGCCATTTATCAGGCATGCATGAGTTAACATAGTTGAAGACTTCATATTATAACCCAAAAGGTTATAATAGGTATAAAAGGTTGCACTAATATAATAAACAATAATGTTATACCAGTGATAGAAAGTTATTGTGATGGTTAATCTCCATTTTCAATTTGATTGACTTGAGAAATACCTAGCAGATTAACAAAGCATGCTTCTGGTGTGTGTGAGTGGATCCTGGATGCATGACCTTGAGGAGTATCTCTTTCCTGACTGTGCTAGTTTGGGCTCTTCCTCTGCTCCCTGCTACCCAGATGCCATGTGTTACGCAGCTTTCTTCCACTGTGTACTTCCACCAGGAGGTTTCTGCCTTACGGCCAGTCACCCATACTCTGAAAATTCTGCAAACATAAGCCGAAATAAAGCTTTCCTCCTTTAAGTTGTGAATGTCAGGTATTTTTCTTTGAGCAATGGCAAGTTAACCAATACAGAAAATTGGTTCCAAGAAGTGGAGTCATTGCTGGGACTATACCCAACCATGCAGCTCAGACACTTTTATAACTCATTTGAGGAAACTGTCTAGAAAAGTTTGGTGCTGCAAGCTGGGAAAGTCCTAGAATGTTGTAAGCGATAGGCAGTTCTGGTGGGTGTTAAAGACCAGAATGCTATGAGGAAAGAAGACAAGAAAGAGTGTGCTGCTGAGATTTTGAGGGGAATGAGGACTCTTGGGAACAGGGTTAAAAGACACTCATGTTACATTCTGGCAGAGAAACTGTCTACATTTTGTCCATGTACTTATATTTTGCAGGAGGCCAAGTGTAAAGGAAGTGGATGTGTCATGGAACATAATCATATGTACTAAAAACATGTGATAATAAAAATAAAAATTATAAAAAGATGGCAGATTCATTCATCTAGTGAAGGATATGGCAAGGAAACCACATTCAGACTGTGGCATGGGCAATGCTGGCTCATTTTAATCAAATTTATAGTGAGAACTGAAACAGAAGATAGATCAGAAATATCTTAAAGACTTTCAGTTTGGTCAGAAAAGAAATGGCTGTAAAACATGGGCAAAGAAAGATGCGGAAGCAAAAGAGATAAATTCCACTGAAAAGAAGCCAAGCACTTTTCATCCAATGAATGTAAGATACCTTGAGAGCATGTCGGGAGTTAGCCAAATCTCATTCATCATAAGCTCAAGGGTATAAAAATACAAACCCACTGACAGATTTTGCTTTGAGAAGAGATCCCCTAGGTAGCCTGCTCACTCAGGGGTACCCAAACCTGCGTTTCTTTGCTTTTAGTCATCTAGGCACTCAGACACCACTGTAGCTATGGTCCAAAGAGGCCCAGCTACTTCTCAAACTAGTAGTGACCTCAGCATCATCCACACAATGATTATTTTTCAGGAATGCAGCATGCAAGAGTTACAGGATCATGCAAGTTTCTAAGGGAATTTCAAAAGAATTTTCAAAAGAAGGAAGTGAGTAGGGCCTGCCCAGGAGAGGCCATCTGGCCTGCAATTAGCACAGTCATAGGAGCTTGGCCACCCTTTGGAGTTCATGTCATTCTACCCCATATCTCAGAAGTCAGATATGGAACCCTAACACTTAATATTTGCCCTGTTCAGTATAAGACTTACTTTGGTCTGATTATTTTCTTTCCTCTTTCTCCTCCATCTTGAAATGGGAAAGTTTACCTTGTGTCATTTTATTTTGAGAGCACACAGCTCTCTTTTTCAATTCAAGGGTTCACAGTTAAGAATTTTCTTGCATCTCAGAGATTTTGGACTTGGACTTTTGAGCAATGCTGTAATTGTTAAGATTTTGGGGAAGGACTTAATATATTTTAAAGTGTATATATGATAATATACATGTTAGGTGAAATTATGAGTTTTTTTAGAGATTAGGTATGGTATAAAGAGATATGCTTTGATGGATTCATGGTGAGAAATCTTTATTTTTTTTGTACCAGGAGTTGAACTCAGGATCTTGTGCTTGCCAGGCAGGCACTGTGCCCCTGAGGTATATCTCTGGCCCTCGTGGTAGTAAACCTTGACTGTCAATTTGATTAGCTTGAGAGATGACCAGGAGATTAGTAACACACATTTCTCATTGTGTTTGTGTGCGTCCTGAAGCTATAACTTGGGGACTATATCTGGCCCATTCTTCTCAGGCCTTTTCCCTTTTCTGATTCTCAGGTGCTATGAGGCGAGCAACTTTATCCCACTATGCCCCTCTGTCAGGGTGCTTCCATCTCAGAGCCATCCCACTGTGAATTGCAATCGCTGAAACATGAGCTGAAATAAATTTTTTCTCCTTTAGGTTGTGTATATCAGATATTTTGCCTCAGCGATAGAGAAAGGACTAATACAGTTATATTCCTATCACTCTTCTCATTTTCAATATTTGGAAAAAATGAACAGGTGGAGCTTAGTTTCCACCAGAAATTAAACAAAGCAAGAACCCATATGATACCAAAAATAGTTAAAGGGACAGAATTAAAAGGACCCACAAGCAGAGACAAACATGTATGAAAGATGACAGAGTTATTTGGTATAGTTCCAGAGACAACCTCAGTAAGGTCTAGATGTCACCAAGAAACCAATGACAGCTAAAAGTAGGAAAGAACATTGATGATGAGTGTGCTTATGAAATGAGAGAGGCTGCACTGCAGAAAAGGAGCTCCCAGTGCTGGATACATCTAAAGAAAGGCTCTATGGCTGCTTGCTATTTGAGATGGAGACAGAGACCCTGCTCATCCTGGGACCTCTAAGCTCCCTTCCAACCCATGAAAGCCATGATTAAAATAGAAATGTGAATACACATGCAACCCCTGGTATGGGAGGAACACTTAAAGAATCAGAGATTAGAAAATGATGCGAAGGACAAAAACACATTTTGAAGAGAAAAAAAGAAAGAAAAAAGAAACAAACAATTAAAAAAAATTCTCTTGGGCAATATTTGTGGCTGCCCTAACATGTGCCTGCTAACTAGCAAACCATGAGCAAAATCAAAGTGGGTAAAGACGTTTGAGAAAAACTAAATTATTTTTCTGCGTTCCCCTGCACCACGGTGGCTGATGAGACGAGCGCCTGCCCTGGGGTTATTCTTCCCCGACAGTGAAGGTGAGACTCTGTCAAGGAATGATGAGTTAAATGAAAGGGCAAAGGGACAAGAGGAGAACTAAAAATGCCAGACATCACAGAGAGGGGATGTGAATTCTGAAAGAGTGAGAGAACAACACTTTGAGCTTTTGACAAAAATTTGTTTTATCTTTCAAAATAAGTTAAAACAGTATGGTGGGGTGCCCTGTTTGTTACTGGGTTTTAGTCATGAGACTAACATAGGTCTAAAGGAGCCCTTTCCAAGGGAAAAAGAGGTTGGCCTTCTGGGAGCTCCAGGACACAAAGTCCTGCTTTCCCAGCCAGGAAGTTCAAGTTAAGAAAATGTTTGCTTATATTGTGGGGGGCTTGGACCAGAGCCTTCTCATAGACTTTCTGGCCCAGCACACACTGAGGACCTTTGAGGACATGAAAGTGGGCTCCAATGAGAACAAAACATGGACCTTAAATACTGTGGGTTTCATGTTTTTCTCCCTAGGTTAATTTGCAAATGCCTACCCTGAGTGTTCAAAATTAAAGCTGCTATTAATAACAACCTAGCTTTTCTTGGGGGTCAGCTACAACTCTACAGTCTGAGCAGGTAGTTCCAATTATTTCCTTAAAACTTCATAGGCATCTGAAAGATACAGACACTCCTGTTTAGGCCTCAGTAAATGAGGCTCAGAGAGGTATTTTTACTATCTTAGGTCACACAGCTTGACATAGACTCAAAGAGTTAAAACTGATTGCTGAATCTAGCATTAGCACTTACCCCTTGAAGCCTTGAACAGTGAACATTTCTGCAATTAAGCCTTGAGTATTCTGACTTACAAAAGTCTCGAAGTTATCAATGACAAATACATAAACGCAAAATAAAACAAGTAGAGTGACATCGACTTTCTCAGTGGCACTGTGCTTGACTTTGCCTCTCACTACATGTATGTGTTTCAGCCAGTCAGATCAGACATATCTGTAGTTTGAAAGACAACTGTAGAGGAGATTAATTACAGGTTGTGAAGAGGGTAGCAGGAAAGAAAAGGATAGTTTATCATATTGTCTGGGAAAACATTCTTTGCTTTGCTTTGATTATTGTTGATGATTTGAATACCTTGTTTGCAACAACAGCGAAGAGACCTGGGCATTGTACTCCTGTCTTATCTACAGGGTTTCATTTGACCTTTCAGAACTTTATGTTTCTTATTTGATAATGATAGGGCAAGCACACATTAGGTCTGAGGCACTTTTTGATCTCCAAAATAAGGGTTCCAGATGTTGGTTGCAACTAGCTCATGAATGCATTGGAAAGCCAAGTGAATTTTATCCTGCAAACTATGCAGGAAACACTGGGAAGTTTTAAGCTAGATGCTGATATAATGGTAGTAGCACTTTTGGAAGTTTAATCTCATAACAGAATGCAGAATGTATTGTACTAAGAAAAGCTTAGTGGCATGAAGTTCAGATAAGAGGTTAATGCAGTAAACTCAGGCCTAAGCAGATAAGGCGATGAACTGCAGCCCTGTTTAGAAATTTTAAGTAGGACTACATTATTAGCCAGGGAGGGTCAAAGCTCTGTTGTGCTTGACTGTCCTTCAAACATTAGAGGACAGTATGCTCTCCCTTGGCCTTGGGGGTTATACCCCGTTTTGTTCACTGATTCTAAAATAAACATTACATAGTTGGGAAAGGTATTTCAAAGCCAAGCAGAAATCTAATCACTTAGTTATTAGTATTATATAATGTAATTCAGTTTCTTCCTATGCAAAATCAGAGTAATAGCACATAACCTCCAGAGTTCTTGAGAAGATAAAATAGAAATGCTGTTCTTCATTTGGGGCTCCATAAATGTTCCACAAATAGCCTTGCAATATTATTTTAATGCTATCTTCCTTATCTCCTCTGTAAACATTCCAATTTATAAGTGTCTCCCTTAGTCCGTGATTCCAGATTTTAAAAAGGATAACCATAACAGCAAACTGACTTCTTACCAGGCCTCATTTTGAGCATCTGGGTTAGGTTCTTATAAGTAATAACTCTGCAAATCCTACTCAATTGTTAACTTCATATTATAGTTGAAGAAGAAAGGTACAAGATTAGGCAGGCGCTTAGGCCACTGAGCTAGATCCCCGGCCCTAATTTTTTGCTTTGTTTTGTTTTGTTTTTTTGGCAGCACCAGGGATTGAACTCACAGCCTTGCACTTGCCAGGCAGGCGCTTAGGCCACTGAGCTAGATCTCTGGCCCCCAAGGCAGTCTAATTCTAGTCTGTGCTTTTAGCCACTGTATCAGGTATCCCCTGCAGTTATCACCTAACAGGAAGAGAGCTTTTACTGCTTCTTATTTGATCCCCATCTCAGGGTGTATTCATGACGTTAAAGCAAGTGAATCACATCACTGATATGTTAATTCTACTGTCGTTTGGAGTTTCTGATACGAACAGCCTATTTGATTTATTTTTTGAAACTTAATGATAAGTATTTACTTATTAATTTAAGTATCACCTACTTAGTTCAGGCTCATTAGTTATTCCTTTTAATGTTACTTAAATTTGTTTCTAAATTTTAAAACTATCCAATTTAACTATTATTTTCCACAAATACATAAAATTGGATTTGCTTTGCAGACTTCATCTGAGCCATAAATGAAAAAAAGCAGGAATCAATTCATTACACAACAAGAGCACAACTAGTAATCTATTCCTATCATTACTGATGTACAATAGATATTCACTGGATATAATGATATATTTGGGCTATGAATTTATTTACATAGATTTTCTTCCATTTCAAAGTATTTACTTTTCATCACAAGCATACTTTCTGCTATGAAACTTCATGAAATATTTCATTCAAATATACTAAAATAGGTTTTGCGTCTCCCACTGTGAACTCCCTTGGTTTTTCTGGAAGCTTTCTCCTCACTTGAAAAACATAGATACTAAACCTTGCTATTCTTACCCTACTTATTTTGTTAGATTAAAATTACTGAACTTCAAAAGCTATTTCCTTGATATTTCAATCCTGTAATACTATTTAAAAGTGAAAAATGGATAACATTTGGATAGAATGCTAACATAAAAGTGCCTTGTATGTATTTTTTTCTGCACGTGCTTTTGACTATAACACATTAGTCCAATAGAATAATAATATTATATTTACTGTAAAAGCAGAGAAATATTGATGAGTAAGTCTTTGCTGAACCTACGTACCTTGAATGGAGCACTAGATCTAGAATTTGAGTTCAAAGCCATGAAACTCAATGCACGTTATTGTTTTTAACATCAATAAAGCTCTGAATGAAAATTCAAGTTAAATACTTTTGCTTTGCATAATCCTATGAAAGGAGAAACAAAATAGCGTTTTCTCCTAAAAACCAAATAGAGCTACTCTTAAGGGAATAGAGTTCTGAGCTTTGCATTGTCTTGTAAGACCTCTGTGGTTGTTTCCTTCTGTGCTCCTTCTTACTGGGGACAACAAGGTTGACATCTGTAATGTTAGAGTGGAACCTAAATTAAAAGCTGATTTGTGAGCACAGTTGTGAAATGAGACCAGCGATGTTTTCCAAAGCTAAAATCATTGTCTAGTTTTCCTGCCACTTATAATTGGGATTGCTGAAATGTTAAACTGCTTTACTGTCATTCTTCTGTTAAAAAGTTTCTGAATCCATTAATTAAAAGATCAAATACATGGTGCAGGAGTGGTGTGCAGAGACAGTATTCAGAGCCAGGAAAGAAGACGAAGGCAGGCACAGGATCACCTAATTTTACCCACACAGCTGGCCTAGACCCAACTCCAAGACTTCTTGCCATTCTCTCAGCAAGAGCAAAGCCCAGTGACCTAGTTCTGTTCAGATGCTTCTGGATGACAGCAGTGATGCACTTAGGAATGGCAAGTCATCAAGCTAGATTCTTTATTTCTGAGACAAACTCTCAGAAACAAGGACAGGAGACCCTCCCCTATTGAATCTAAGTAGTAAGTGTTATCACAGACCATGGGATGAAAGAGCTTGCCTCTCTTTTGCCTTTCTAAGTGAGATGTCATGGTCATGTTTGATGTCAAAAGCATAGAAAAATCTCTCAAGGACTGGCAGTCTATTTTTTCAAGCCTATCACATATATTTACACCAATCAAAAGAAAACTCTTTACATTTCCCCATTTGGATAAGTGCATGGGGCTCGTTTTCTCATCATCTTACTTGAAAACCTAATTATACTGAACCAGATGTTGTGTTTAACACCAATTGATGTAGCAAGCAATTGGTTTCTGACAATGACACAAATGTCAATTCAAACTGCTCACACTCTATCCTGAGAGCTAGATTCCAATGCAATCACAGTCATGACCTCATCCCTTATTTTTAGTGTCTTAAATAGAAAGGGTGACCAAGTGACAAATGTGCTATGATAGAGTGGACCTACAGGCAAGATAGATCAGTGAAATCACTCATATTTTTAAATAATCACAGAGAAAAACACAGTTTGGATTTTAAAGTCACTAAATCCTAAAATGAACTCTTATCTCCAGTTTGGCTTTTTGTACACATAAGAATTAGTTTTGAGAGAAAAAGGAATTTTATAGGAGCTGAAATTTCCTTTAGCTCCAAAAGTTATTTTAAGTGTCTCTGCCTGTATATTCAAGTTATTAAGGGTAACTTCATGTATGTGGCCATTAAAAGCTATAATAATTCTTTCTCCAGGTCCTTGGGTAAACCCAAAAACAGATAGGTAGGTAGGTAGATAGATAGATAGATAGATAGATAGATATTGAAGGCTACTTATTTTTATTCCAGTCAAAACCTGTCATTGAGACTAGAAACAATGACAAAAGCTCAAGTATATTAGTATTCACAATGTAATGAAGCACAATGTACTCCTGGTTTAAATCACTGTCCTTATACAAAACTTTATTCATGTTGTGTGGTTTGTTAGAAATGATTTGATCTTGGCACTTGAAGGCATGTGTGACCTTGATCTGATTGAAATAAAGCAGATTATAGGGAATCAGCAATGCACTGTCTATGGCTGTATTCAGACACCTCAGTTTTAAGGCTTTTCACATATAAGGAAAGCAAACAGAGACACAAAGAGTAATATGGAAAAATGGTAACTGTACTATTAGTGCTGTTATTAAAATGTTGAAAATTATAATTGATTTTGTTTCTGATTACAAAGTAGTACAAAATAATTACAGAAAATTCAGAGAAATGAAACAAAGAAAAATGATACTTGTACTTAATGTTTATGTTTCTTCAGTTTTAGTCATACACAGAACTCAGGAATAGACATACATCTGCCCCCCGCACCCACACACTCACAAACTGATGATATATCTATGAATGAGCTGTAGTTTTCTATGACTGACAGTTTGCATTATCATTGCTCTTAAGGCAATTTCTACATGAGTCAATCAACAGACCCATTTGTAAATGACCATTAATCACTTAATATATTCGACTATAGTGCAGTGTATCACAGCATTGTAATTTATACGCTTTTTTTCCAGGTATGGGAAATTCAGAGAACAAGAGCTGTTTAAAATATTCCCTTTGCTCAACTTGTCTCAATTTGAGTAGATACTTATTTTAATCTAAAATACATCAGAGACAACACTATTCAGACCACCAACACAACAATTGGAATTATCCGCATACTTGTTGTTAGGTAAGAGAACAGCATTGGAAAAATGTATTATTTCATATAAGCTGGTATGGATTCCATTCTATATCATGTGACCAAATTAATGATGGAAAATCCTCATCTTGCTCCAAAACAGATGTAAATTTTGAAAATAAGTTTTGTTTAGTCACAAATGAGCTCTTCAATGAAAAGTTGCAATGCACACTTAAATATCACCCTCCAAAACATGGGGGGACAAAGCAGTGACAAGGTCATCACAAAGGGAACAATCTTAGTCTCCATATCAGTGCAAATATCTGTGAAGGTTAACTGGAGATTCTGACTTTGGGGCAAATTCATTCTGCTTTCTCAGCTAAGGCAAATTTTCAGGAGAATTGACATTTAGATTATGAAGAAATGGGCTGTTCTGTGTCATAATTGGAATCTCTCATGTTCTCAGGGGACAAGGAACATTTATGCAGATATTGGAACCAAGCCTAAAGGGGTAGTTCTCCTTACAGAAGCTTCTCTGCATCCATTGTAGCCAAACGAAAACAAAATAAGAGAGAATTGCAAGGTGCACTCACCAAGGTGAACAGGAATCACATGCTCTATCTTCTATAGTCCCTGGCAACACCAGAGTAGGGAGGAGACAGCTTGGAGTTAAAGCCAGTCCCTCTGCACAGCTCAGTGTCTGTAATCACAAGTTGCCTTTTTACCCTGTTCAAACTTCACCATTAGGTGTTTGTTTGCCTGGCACTGCCTACTATTTAACCAAATGTAGCTTGATTTTAGAGCACCATCCATTTCACATCAGTTTACTAGATTCTTATCCCAAGTAATATCTCATCTAGTTCCTGCATCACCCTACTTCTTTCATAATAGTTGCTGCACAATTTATAGACAAAAAGTCTTCTATATAGGTATGGTTCTGTTTCTGAAGTTTTCATCTTACTCTTTTCATCAATTTGCTTAACCCAGCATAGGGTTTACAATGTCTTAATTAAAATAAATAACTTCATAATAAGTCTTAATATCGTGTAGAGCAGAAATTTTTAACTTAGCTCACTCTTTATTTCTCCATGAAATTTTAGAATTTGCTTTATTAAGTTCCATAAACATTCCTCTTAGGGATTTCAGGTATTCAGCTTGGCCTGACAGCTGCCGTGCTGAGGTATGATGACTGATTGCCCCTGAGTAACTTTGGTCAGTTTTCCCACCATTTCTCTACAGATTGTAAATAAGAAAAAGCCTTAGAGTGGTATATACAGTTTTACTGACGAGACCTTAGCACCATCAGGGCCAGTAAGGTGCCTGACATCATTGATAATAGTTTGAGATGAGCCAGGTACATTGCATCTTGGATAAAGTCAATTTTGTCCTCACCGTTATATAATCTTTCCCTGTGACCCAAATCATGAGGATTTACCTGTCTTGCTGCCACACAAGGTTCACTTCTGCCTATAAACTGTACTCTGTGTAACCTTTGTTCTGTTTTTCCCTTTACTTGGACTCAGAAACACTTTCAACAAGTTCTCAGGGCTAAGATTCAGTTTTTTCCAGAACAGAGATTTTAATTAGAATTATGCTAAATGTAAAACACAACTAAGGAAGAATTGATAGTTTTGGAATAGTCTCCCTACCCTTGAAAGGAACCCAATTTCCATTTATGTGGGTCTTTATTATGCCTGTCACAGGTTTATAATTTTTTCTATTATTGTCTGACAATTTTTAAATTTTTTTTGCACTTTGTTGATAATCTTTGATGAGATAGCAAATAATGTCCTCTTTGCAATTAAATTTTTGGTTATTTGTTCTTGAAGCATAGAAAGGAAATTTTGTTTTTGCATATTACTCTTTGTTTCTGCTTTACAGAACTCTTCTATTATATATAATAATTTACTGGACATTGTATTTGTTGTCCAAATTAAAAAATTACATTATTTGCAAAGAATGACAGTGTTTCTTACTAATTTTAAGACTTATTTTTTCTTGTGTCATGCTGATTGGAAGCTTCATGCATTGACATGGTAGTGGGCATTCCTGAAATAAAAAAAAAAAATCAACTCCAGCGTTAGACCTGTGGCCACCAGCATAGACTCTCTATTGTTTGATACTTCACTCATTGAATTTTACCTCTTCTACCAGATTATGAACTCTTTGAAAACAAAAGCTATTTCTCCTACATTATTATTTCTACTTTACATAGCATAGGGGAGAAATGTTGAAAAAACTTGGCCTGGTCTGCTGTGAGCAATGATTATATCTCCCATTGGGGGTCATCAATAACCTTGTAAATACTGAAGGAATCTAGCTACTCAATTCCTCCTTTTTGAGAGATTTGGAAGAGCAACATAAGTGCAAAGCCTATGATCTTATTTTTATGACCATGTAATATTTCTCAAAAATGTAAGATTGCTGATTTTTCTTTAAAATAATTAGTAAAAGAATACTGCAGGGCCAAGTATTACAATAAAGTAGTGATTGCTCAAAACTGATTAACTAAGCATATTTTCATTTCAGGTATTATATGAAGTGCCAAGGATAAGGTGAAGCATAGAGTTAAAAAGCAATTACTTAGGGTAAAGTTCTAGCACTATGATTCCATTTTAAAATCATCTGGAGTAGTTTTAGGCTATGTTTATATCCAACTTGTACCCAACACTACTGAAAACAGAAGCTATGAATGTGAGACTTAAGAAGTACTTTTCCTACCATTTGAAAGCAATAAGCGAGAAGATAGGAACAGCTCTTTTGAAAAATGAGACACTACAGTAGCCATTGCTCATTTCTTGTTATCCGACTTGAAGACCTGTAATGCTATTCTCTTTTATCTGGTTTCATACTACTTTGTTTTGTTTGAGTTTATTGTCTGTAAATGTATGAACAACCATATTGAAGAAAACAAGAGGCACTAGGGTAACCATTGTTAATCTCCTGTTGTTATGTTTTGAAAACCTGTATAGCTTGAAGTGTTTTGTTTTGAAATGCTATATTATGTTTGACTCTATTGTTTTCTTTCACTTTTTTCGTTCTGTTTTGTTTTGTTTTCTCCTATTTTCTTTAAAATAAAAAAAAAAGTACTTTTTCAAGTTTAGTGATAATTTCAAAGTAAAGCAAAGGTTGAGACTCATGAAGGTTGAGAATCTGGACATGTAAGACATTTTTCACCCTCTTCTAAATTGTACAATTTTAGTGCCAGTGTGATGATAGATATAAAAATGAACATTTGAGCTTTGGAGAAATGATAGGATTGGGTTGAGAAGGAAAATGGATCTATTTGGCTAGAAAGACCTATCATTTAGATTGTTAGTAAACATTCAAAGAAGAAGTTCCAAGAAGCAAAATAATGAATTTGGGTTTTACTCTAGTAAGAATATGTCTCTGTAATAGTTTGAATCTAAAACGTTCCCCCTGAAGATTTGCGTGTTCAGAGTTGAGTCTTTTGTAAAGTTATTTGATTACAAGAGAACTAACTTCATCTTGGATTAAGCCTCTGATGAGTACATAGTTACATTGGCTACTAGGAAATTCGACCTAGTTGGAAGAAGTAAATCAATGAGGACATCTTTGAAGGATTTCTCTTGTCAGAATCCTTCTCTCAATCTGTATCTTTGTTTCTTGGATGCCTTGAAGTGAGGAGCTTTCTTCTGTCATGATCTTCTCTCATGATACTTTTGCATCTTCACATGTCTAAAAGTAATAGAGCTAGGCGACCATCAAACTAACACCTCTAAAACCGTTGTGCCAAAATAAAGTTTTCTTTCTTTAAAAGTTTTTTTTTTCCCAGCAATGTAAAGCTGACTAATGCAGCCTAAAATTTTTGAGCAGTGATTAGATGCCAGAAAAGCCATTTTTAGAATAAAGCTAATTATAAAAACCACAGAAGGTAGTTAGGAAAGAACATCAGTCATCCAGGTAAGAAAAGATAATGGCATGAAGTATCGCTACTAACATAGGATTGAAAAATAAAAGAGTGGATTAGAGGTTGACTTAATGTAGTGTTCAAGAATAGAAAGGAAAGAGAGTGAATTGTTTTAGAGCATAAATTTAAGGTTTGGTGAGTAAAGTAATGAAAATGGAAGAGAAATATATAAACTATAGGAGAAATAGTTTAGTTACAATTCCCCCAAACCTACCAGACTTAGTTAACCACTGATGTGCTTTCTATGTCTATAATATGCCTAATTTAGAATTTAATATAAACAGAACTATGCAGCATGTGATCTTTTCTGTCTGGCTTTTTTCTCTTTTCAAAATTTATTCATATTGTAACATGTGTTGGCACTGAATTGTTTTATACTGATAAAGAATATTACATTGTATGAAATACCAAACTTTATTCGCTTATTGATTGATAGGAATGTGGATGTGTATTTTTTAGCTGTAATGAATAATACTACCATGAATATTCATGCACAAGCTTTTGTGTGGACATGTATTTTCCTTTCACTTGGGTTAGAAATACTGAGTCATATGGTGGCTCTGCATTTAAATTTTTTAGAAAATACCAAAAATGTTTGCCAAAACAGTTGCAAATTTTTTCATTCCTACCAACAATATATGATTTTAAACTTCTGTATATCCTCATGTGTGTGAAATGGTATCTTATCATAATTTTAATTTGTATTTCCCTGTGATGTTGATCATTGCTATCATTACTGCAGTAAATTTTTTGACAATTTGTATATCCTCTTTCAAAAGACCCTTTGCTTATCTTTTAATTAGGCTGTTTGTCTTTTCTTTACTAAGTTTTATTATTTCTATAGTCTAGACCCAACTTCTTGGTGAAATACATGACTCATAAATTTCCTCTCATTCTTAGTATTTTTCAGGCTATTTTGAAACTAAGATGTGTTTTATTCAGAGAAGATCAATTTTTTTTTTAGTATTTTCATGTCATATTTAAGAAATCATTGCCTAACTCAAAGTTCTCTCATGTTTCTCTATGGATTTTAGAACTTCAATGTTCATATTGAGTCTATAATCTATTTTTAGTTAGCTTTTGTGTATGTTGTAAGGAAGTGATATGAATTGTTTTCACATGAATATTCAGTTTTCCAAGCACATTTGTAGAGATGATAATTCCTTCCTCAGTGAATTCTTTTGACGTCTTTACCAAAACCAATTGACCACAAGAGTAAGGATTTAGTTTGCCTCATAGAAAGGATTGGAAAGTATGCTCTCCTGTTCTGGTTTTTCAGTGTCGATAAAGAATTCCTATTAATTCTTCTTTAAGAATTTGATAGAATTCATAAGTGACACTGTTTAAATCTGGGCTTTTCTTTGTGGAAATTTTTAAATACTAATTTAATCTATTGGTTATATATCTTTCCAAATTTTCTTTTTCTTCTAACCAGTTTCACTAATTTATATGCTTCTAGAATTTTTAAAATTTGTTCTATGTTACTTAGCTTGCTGATATAGTTTTTCATTACATTTCTTTATAGGTCTTTTTATTTGTAATGTTCATACTATAAATTTTGGATCCAATTACTCTTCTGTTATTATTATCATGGTTATTGTTACTTATCAAATGTAATCTACAGAGATCACCAGTATTGTAAATAGATCAAGAAAGAACTCTTCCAAATATCTCAGAGATTTGGTCCCTTATCTTCTGTGGGGTTGCCTGAGGCAACCTTAGAGCAACAGTGACTCCACAGAATACAAGAGGGCTAATCTTTAAGAGAGTGTTTACTTTTGCAACCTACAGGACTTTAAGTGTATCCAGAATGTTCTTGCTTGGGGAGTACCATGTCTGAATTCAAGATGTGTCTTTCAGACACCTCTCTGGATGAGACAACCAAAACAGCATATTTAAGTTATTAAGAAGGTAAATGCAGTCTTCAATGATCAGCTCACAGAAGCAAGTTCAGAGTATACACAGCAGATCAGCAAACCCTAAGGAAAACAATACAGGTGTGTCCAGGAGTGGACACAATAAAGATAATTGCAATTTTGAAAGAATCTTGGGATTTCAAGATAGGAAAACTGCTGCTAACAGTATTAATACAGCATCATGCTTTGCATCATCTACAATCGCCACCATGAAGCATCTGTCCCTACAGGATGTGCCTTACCTGGCCTCTACAGTATCCAAAGACAACTCCAAAGCTCCAGGAAGTTCTCGCCAGTTCTTTTTGCTGCCTCAAGCCACTTCCACTGCTTTTTGAGGCTTGGGGTTTGTCATTTTAAGAATCAAAATCTTTATCACCTAACTGCAATACTTAGTGCATTATCTCTCGGTGGGTTTCAGCTGTTTCCACTGTGCATTTGCTGGAACAAAAATCTCTCTCTTTGTGCCCACAGCAGTTTAACCAAATAGAAAACTAAAATAATGCCATTTCCTCAGATACCTAAATTCCTTACTAAAAAAAGACATATTTTAATTTTTTCTATTCCAAAAAGGCTATAAAGATCTTTAAAAACTTTAATGAAACACATATCTAAGGCACTGAAAAGTAGAATGAATTAAAATGATCTTAGTAATATAAATAGATAATTAAACCAGAGAACTCAGGGTAGAACAATTTATATGATTAATATCCTATTACATCTCAAGACTCCACATATAAAACAAAGAGGAAATATGGGGTAAAGGGTTTTCTGGCTATTTTAAAAATATACTGTGTAAACACTGGTGATTTTAGTTGCAGAATTAATATATTAGTTAGAATAAAAATCTCCCAGAGCAGAATTTTTCTATTTTAATCTGCAAACAAATTAGCAGAGGATCATGTTGCATTATGGATAATGATACAGAGAGTCATTTCTGCATGTCCAACTATATTTCAAAAATTGAGACACAAAAAAATCCTTTTAAAGTCTCTACCAAAGCCAGGGATCTAGCTCAGCAGCCTAAGTGCCTGCCTGGCAAGTGCAAGGTTGTGAGTTCAATCCCTGGTGCTGAAAATAAAATGAAATGAAATAAAATCTCTACCAATGGCCACTCATAAGGCAATTCAGCAAAGCACAATAGCAAAGTACTTTTTCTTTTAAATGCTAATAGAAAAATGACAGCTCTAAAGTTAAAGATGATAAAACAAAACTAAATTGCAAATAATCTGGATTTTCAACTACTGAGATAATTTTTTTATTTAAAATGTCTCTCAGTTCTTAAACGTCTTTAATATAAGATTTTCAAGTATAGATAGTAGAAAAAATAAGACAACAGCAATGCTGTATATTGAAAGAAGAAAATATCCCATCAGTGCAAATATTGGAACTCTACCTGTCAATCAGTGTAGTAGATGGAGAACAGAAGCACAGTGATTTAAGAACCAAGTGGAAATATCTTCAAGATTAGCAAATTAAAGCTCTCACTTAAGCACAATTTACTGTTTTGCCACTGGAGTCATTACATTTGCTCTGTAGGCTTCTAATGCATCAGTGAAAAATATGACACTTAAAATTCAGAAAATCCATAGGCCATAAAGTCTAGGCCTGGCAGTAAAAACTTGAGTAGGCTGAGGCAGAATGAGTAACATTTTTCTTTGAAACATACACATGTCCACAAAAAATCAAAGAGCAAACCAGGAATGGTGACATGTATCCATAATTCCAGCTATTCCAGAGGATCATAATTTCAAGACCAGCTTGGTCAACTTAGTGAGAACTTACTTAAAATAAAAATAAACAGACTAGGGATATAGTTCAGTGGCAGAGCAAGTACGAGGTCCTGGGTTTCATCCCTTGAATTTTTAAAAATGAGCAAATTATACATTCATTTTCTTATTCTTTACCAAAAAATAAATGCCTTTGAAGAAAAGGAAAAAACACCAACATTTTTAATTCAGTCCAAAATTAAGATGCTTGACT
Source organism: Cuniculus paca (assembly GCA_004365215.1). Taxonomy (NCBI): domain Eukaryota; kingdom Metazoa; phylum Chordata; class Mammalia; order Rodentia; family Cuniculidae; genus Cuniculus; species Cuniculus paca. Next base: position 26,866 of record RJWT010000784.1, on the reverse strand, counting down.
AATTCAAATAGTTAATTTGGATTTGCTTCCCAAGAACAAATTTGTAGGGGATAAAAGCAAATGGAAGTATGAGTCCTTTGTCTTTTCCTGTATCTCATGCTACATTATGGATTTAAAGGAAAAGGAAGCCCTTTCCTATGCTCCTCAGTCAATAACAATGGTCCATACCCATGGTGGTTGTGCTAAATATCCTCATGAAATCCATCCACATGTATCCTCTTATTTCACCCTGGAAATGCCCCAGAGATAGGCACTATTTCTGCTTCCATATCCATCTGAAGTTACATATTCTCAAAGACTCAATCCTTTAACTCCGAAACAGAAGCCAGCAATGGTTTAGTTAGTATTCAAATGAGATATCTGATTCACAATTATGAGCTCTTTCCAATCTGTAGCACTGTCAAAAATGGCAGAGTCCCACCCCCTTTGCACTACACTTTCGAAATCATGACTGAATTCTTTGCCAAAGAAAATTTACGAAATAATCTTGGAAGAAATAGCAGCTGGAATAGACACACTGCTAACTCAATCAGTTTCTTTATTTACAATGAATGCAAGTAAAGTGGATGAATATTAAAAACATTGTTCTCACTGCTGTTTTGAAGACTTATAAAGCACATGACCATGCTCCAGGATCAACATGGTATATCTCTTCCCCTTAGCACTCAGAAAATACTCACTGTAACTTATTGAACATCCACTACTTTCCAGTTTCTGTGATAGACACCTTTCACATTTTGTTTTCTATATACTGTGATAAAGTAGATATTGTTAACTCAACCCACTCATGATAACTATGAGAGTCAGAGATGTTAAATAAATTTCCCACAGGCACACAGGCAGAAAGTTGAGACTTGATTCTTGGTTCAACCTTTATAGCAAAACTTCCCTCCTTTTTCTTCCTCTCCTTTCTTTTCTTGATCATGTTTCTTACTCTTATCCATGTATTGTGCTCTTTACAGATCTATTCCATGCAAGGTTCTTTGTAAGAATATAGAAACAGTTTTGTCTCTGGAAAGGAGCTGAGATATGAAATATAAATCCAGATTTCTACTCAGACCACTGGAGACTCTTCATAACAAAGTTGCTATTGTATATCAGAGAGACAAGAGCCAATTTGTGAGCCCACTTCCTAGGAGTAACTAACTTTAGTATAATTGTCACATTATGCATTTCATCATGTCCTTATGTATATTCCTTGTGACATAGTGAAATTCTCTGCACAGATTTTAAAATTACTCCAATTTATTTAAATTTGCTACTTGGATGAAAGTGACAGCGATATACACACTTCATTTAAGGAAAAAAACTCTATTAATCCTGTTTCACTTCAGTTTGTCATATGACTAAAAATGTAGTATTAGAAATACTCTACAAAAGAGTGCTTGTTATAAGGTTATTTGTACTATAATTTGTATATTACCATATAAGCACTTCCTATGGGCCTTAATGCTTCTTTGAGGAATATTTAAGAATATGGGTAATTGCCTCATGACATAGCTCTTCTTTTCTAAAAATTGTATTATCTGGGGCATCATCAATTGATAGTTATGATTATCACATTTCTTGGTGCTGAAAGAAACTGTAGCATTAAAAACCTTGTACTGCACACACATACTGAATATCTGCTTCAGTGTGAGCATATTCTAAGGTGTGAACCATCTAGTAAGTTAAAGGCAAACAGAAGATGTGCATTGTAGATTTTGGCACTTGAATGATAGAGTACGCAGCAAGGGGACCCACTGAATATGATGGTTTCGACAGCATGGCTTGGTTTTCTAAGTTTATTCCTGGGTATAAATAGAATTTTGTCAATTAAGGCTCCCTACATCTGACAGCTGCGGCAGGAGCACCAGCAGGAGACACTCCCTGTAGGATAACTGCCTTTTCTCTGGTTGTTCAGAGCAGAGCGCAAGCTAAAGTATGAAGAGAAATGAAAGTGAATGCCACAGACTCCTTGAGCTCTTTTCTCTTCCACGAATACTTAATTTCTTTCATATAACCTGTTTCTGTCACCTCTTTTGCAATGTTTCTTGCTACAGCTTTCAAAACAATGGAAACTGTGTGCTTCAATCATAAGACATAGAATAACCAAGCTACTTGTAAACCTTAATATCAAGGACTCAAATGTGTGCACTCCAAGATCTGAGACTAAAAACTTCTCCCAGATACATTTGTGTGATGGGATAACATTGCATACATTTCCACACAGATGTTGATCATTACTCTACCCCAAACACTGCACCAAAATGTGTTTCACTTTACATGTCCATAAGCATCAGTCTATTTCTTTCCAGCGCATCATAGGGGCTTAGAAATATGAGTTAAATAAATAAGTCTGAATTAGATTACAAACTAAGATTGGAGAAAGCAGAGTAGAGCCTCAAGTCAAAATTTAAAAATTGTGAACATTTTCCTCCCAAGAGGCAAATAGAAGAACAAATTGCAGGTGGCAAGCACTCAGTAAGATGTTTAAGAAAAGATAAGGAAATACTTAGTCATGAAATTAGGAGAAGAAAAAGATGCAAGAAGCCAAAGACTAAGTAACCTGAAAGTCTCAAGTGAGAAGCCCTTAACATTTTTGCGAATGCAGGTGTCAGTGATCAACTTCCCATTTCTCAGTCCATAGGGTGGAAATTTCTCATTCATAGGAGACTTTGGAGGCCCATGAGTAGCAATCTGTCAAAAAAAAAAAACACCCACTTCATACTACGGATGTATCATCCATGAAATTTTGTGAAGCTGTTTATACTTTTAGATTTTTCTAATTTTTAACAAAAAGAATGAAAAAGAATATCAACTGACATACTCTTTGAGAAGTGAGACTTTCTTTTACTCACCACTTAATTGTTCTGTGTTATCACATCTATTGTACAACTATTGTGCCTGAAATTCCCTCAGGAATTAATAACACCTGAATGGTTTATGTGCAGAACCTTGCTCAACTGTTTGAAACAAAGCACATTTGGAGCTTTTATTTGGCCAGCAACCCAATGTCTGATATAGTCATGATAAAGCCACACAAAACTAGCTTTTATTAGTAGAAATAAGGTGCTCAGTTCCACGAAGTAATAGTGGATAGTCAGGACCACTCAGAGCGCATTTGGAGGATCATGTTCAAATTTGACTGGTGTATTTTCATTTGGGAATTAAAAAATTACTGCATATTATCTACTAAAAGAAGAGATGACATCTTATATACCTTTATCCCTATTTCCTTATCTCTTGTATTTAGTAAGAGATTGATAAATGCTTCCTGAATCCATCAGTGAACCAGTGATTATAAAACTATAGCAGAGTAGCTACAAATGCAGAAGCTGAATTTTAATAACAATAAGTGCAGAATTGATATGTTTTCTGAAATATTGTTACTCCATAAGGTAGAACCATCACAAATGGATGGAAGCTGAGGTAGTAAGGGTGGTGGTGGAGCTGCACTGGGTGTCCTGCAAGACTCAAGACCCAGGGGCCAGAACATGCAGGGAGGACTTTGCGTGGGCTGGGGAATCTAGTCACAGAACACTGTCCGTCATTTCCATTGGCAAATGTGATTTTATGATAACCAATCCCAGTGTGTGAAAGTAACTGCAAACTTAAAAACCTCATGCTGAAGTATTAATGGGATGGGCATGTCAGAGAATCTTAGGGTAATGTGTGCACCCTCCCTGTTTTCCTTGAGAAGTTTATATTCAGGTGAACAGATGGTACATTATGTGCAACATGACTATTGCAGATACGAAGATTAAATAATGTGATTCCTTTCGTTTTTGGATTTATGAAAGTTTTTTCATAAATAATATAAAAGTTCATTTTAACCCAAAAATATCATGACGGTTCATGATAGACACATATGCTAGTTGAAATGTTGGTGGATAGATTCTACTCTGTAACTTCAAATTCCTTAACATTGTATGAGTCTTTTTGTGTGAAGTCTATACTCATGATCAATTCTTTTTAAGAATCCATTCATCTCTCTGTGCCTAACATTGAGTGAACTAGAGTAAATAACTGAATAGTTTGAAATAACTCATCAATTGATTGATAAGTTGCACGTGAATCATTAAATAGCTTTGTATGGAGACTGCAGTGAGAATATTTTGGGGTTATACAAGAGTGAATGCACAGTACAGGCCCTGAAATTTTGGTCACACAAGCTCAAAATCTGACTTAGAAAGTTCACATTTTACTGACCATCTTAGGGAAAAGGATAACTTATTTGAGCAGAGTTATTATTCAGTTTTATAAATTATGAGTTCTATTTTTATAAAAAGCAACAGTACTCTCTCTATACCATTTGTGTAGCTAAATGACTTAAAGGAAGCATCTTCCAGAAAACTTGTCATCAGATTTGCAATAATGATCAAATCATGCTCTGTTCTACTAGATCTACCAAAGGACAGTGTAGTTAAGGCTCATAAAGGCTGATATTTGCCAGGTATTTAACATATTATAGCTCATTTAATCATAGCAATGCTTCTCTGAGGCAGTCTTTTACCGTCCCTATTCCATAGACTATGAGGGAGAGTCACTTTATCTCGAGCCTTTGTAAAGTGCATTTTTCTCTAGTAAGACCCCAAATAGTATTGTGCCAAATTCTCCATCAACATAAAATTTCAAGGAAAGGGAAAAAAAGAACCCTCAATGCATAGAACATTTAGAAATAAGATCACAGTGTCAATTGAACTTTCTCATTGCTTTGAGTTGCCGAGAAATGTGCTGGGGATACTTTTCCAGGTTCATAACACCGAGTTCAACTATTGTAAAGTAAATTGTAGTTCACTATGTCAGTTATAGTGAGTGGCAGGGGAAAGCCAGAATGTGGTGTGGTAGAGTTCACAGAGGGCGATAATACAGGAAACTGTGGGTAGAGTGTGTGCAGTGTTGTGAAGTGTGGAAAACCATATACTGGGCTAATGAGCTATGGCCAAAGAACCTGGGGATGTTTAATGTTATATCAAGGAGTTTCAGCTTTTTTTTAAAAAAAGAAATGCATGAAGAAAGACTGTAAGCCTGTGCCCCTGGAGCAGCACTTTCCTGTTTCCTCAGAGGTATTCTGAGCTGGAATTTCCAAATGTCATACACAATCTCAAAGATGTGGACAGTTTAAATATATAACGTGGAGCTGATGAGCGACAGCCATCATAACAATAACTGTTTTCAAGCTCTGTAAATGGACTTGGAGTCTTAACTCCAAAATGTGAATCACTCGCAAACCCCTCAATCACTTTGTTTTACTCGCCAAATTTGCTAATGTGTATCTGCAAAATGAAGAAGATGCCATGCAGAAAGAGTCATTATCTTAGCTAAGAGGACATACAGTGTGATGTATTGGCAACAAGAAATTATAAAAGCCTGGAAAAATAGAAAAAATGAAAAACACATAGAAATCAGTCATAAAATACACAACTATCAGAATAGCGAGGATCTTGCATCTCTGTATCCACTGACAGCTGCTCTCCACTGCAGTCACTGATCCCTAAGCATGCATAAAGCATTTGAAACCTCAGCTAAGAAACACTGAGGAATGCAGAAAGATGAGGAAATAAGATCTACATGAAAAAGCATCCGACGATTGATGACTGCCATGACTAAAATACACACAGGACACAACGAAGTGAAAAGGGTCCAAGAAATCCAGTGAAGTTTGCAGTTGATCATCTCTGTTCTGTGATTATATGTGAGGTCAATTATGCACATTCATGTGCTAGCTGATTCCCTTTGCTTTAATTAGGCTGGATTCCTTCAACTTTAAAACACTGACCTATTGGCTCACTTATTTTGAAGGAAGAAAATTTCTAAATTCAAAAACGTGATGGAAATTTAAAAAAACAAATCCCACATCATAACTTTCCCTAGGCAGGACTTGTATTTGGAAGGAATACAGTGATAGTCATAGATGACTGAGGTTTAATGCTTGAGAGTCAATGCTGGATCTTGAGAAAACTGACAGTCGCTTATCATCCATCATGATTTCTCATTCTGTCATGCAGAGTGGCCTGCCTGTGCAGACCAGCTCTTACGGTTTGGTTCTGCAGTGCAGAACCATAGGAGACACAACTGATCTCTCAGTATACCTTTCCAATCCTGACCCTGTAGACAGCCAACAGCCATTCTCTTCTTACAATGGGTCAGAAATTGCTATATTTTTATGAGTCAACAGGAGACAAAGAGTACACGATTACATACTTGCATCAGATAGCGGGAAAGATGAGCAAATGAAGAATACAGAGAGTGATGCTGAACAGAGAAACAATTTGAACATTTAAAAAAGAAAATAAGAAAGGAGAAAAGGCATGTGAGAAAAGTGAAAAATAAGCAGATAATGATTGAAAAAGCATAGAAACAAAGTGAACAGAGAAAAAAGAAGAATTCTAAAAATTAATGAATACAATTGAGTTGCATGTTGAAGTTACCATTTTCTTTTCTAAATGTGCCTATTTCTAAAAAGGAGTTGGTGAAGTTTTAAAATAAATCAATTAGAAGAGAAATAAAAATAAAATAAATTAAAGACATAAACTATAATCATTAATATACACGGCAGGACAGTAGGAGTTGAAAACTAAAGCAAATAAAAAGCAGAGAAAGTAATAAATAACAGGTACCTAAACAAAAGAAAACTTCTGAACCTGAATTGAAAATTTGGCTGTGATACTGAGCTTTCTGAGAGGTAAAGATATTAGGGTCATATAAACATTATTTCCTGGCTGGGGGAGAAAGAACAATCCAGCAAAACTCCTTGTAAAAGGAATTTAACTTTTGCATGTTTATATGAAGAACATTATATAATATAGCAAATAATGTTCTCAATTATTTATAAAACTCAAGTACATTATATTGCGAAATGTTAAAAATGGGGAAATGATGACCACCCATCATTAAAGGAGAAAAGATAATAAATAAAAGGAAAAATTTCAGGTAGGATGTCGCTATGGAGTTAAAGTAGGCTGCCATACAGAAGAAAATACACAAAAATACCTAAATAGAGAGAACAGAAAGAGAGTAGGCATGGAATAAATCTTCATTTGCTAGTACTGCATGTAATTATGGTCCTGAGCATCTATATCATGAGGGTCCATATCATGAGATAATGAAGTTTAAATATGGAAGAAAAAAATGAAAAAAACCCCAAAACTTCTTCAATGAAATCCAAGGAGGATTATGATTCAGATAATATTTCTTTGTAGGGATGCCATAATACCTAAAATGAAGATTATATGCATTCACTTTATATGTTCTTCTTTCTAAGTAAATATTTGATTCTAAGTTGTGTGACTATTTTGCTAATTGAGACACCAGAGAAGTCACATTTAATTTATGCAAGTTATAATTTATAGGGGTCTGGTGTGAAAACGCTAATGACAATTGAAATGATGCAGTAACATAAACCTTAGAGAAACAGTCCTCTAAGAAGAGTTATATAGCCTAGCTGAAATAGTGAATGTACTGCAGAAGTGTTTCCTGAGACCAGAACACACTACTGGGATATCATTTATTATTCAGTTAACTCACCAGTTACAAGTACTTTTACTGGGACAAGCTCAAAAAAGGAGGAAACGGGACCAAGAGGAATACGATGGTACAGGCCTTATCTAATCATGCTGGCTCCTGCTTCTAAATAAGAAAGTGTGATTCTGCAATACATATTTTAGAGTACTTCACAGTACTTAAGAAACAAAAAAGGAAAAGAGAAATTAATTTCTTCTTTTCAAAATATCTTCTGATTTGGAAATCATCATTGGTGCTCGCCATATTTTCTATTGCTTGGTGTCGCACTGTCCTGGGTTCAGAGTAGCTGGCAGTGTGGACAGCAGCTGTGTCATGAAGCATAGTGGCAGCTGTTTGTTTGCCTTCCTCCCCAATCCCCTGATTATTCTGCTTATTTCTACCAACACCGTGTTCTCTTGATTTTGCCGTTGTGACCATGACTTAGAACTTGTTTAGAGAGAAATTCCAATTGAGAGCTTCTGAGACTCTTCTATTTCCCCGCAAACAAAAGTGTGTTATAATCCTTCCAAAGTCTTGGGATTTCTTAATACTACCCATAACATTAAGTGGAATCAAAATGCCCAAATTACTGATCACTTCCATTTAAAACCTATCAGTTAATTCGTGGGAGGTAAATTCGTCACATCACTGATTCATTATAGCCTAAGCAATTTAAAATTCACTAGATTTTTTTCTCACTGAGTTATTCAGTAAATTAATCTGCTGGTGTGCATGCACAATCTTAATTAATTAACCCCATTCAGCCTGAGATGGGTGACATATGACTGTACTTTGTAACTTTAAGCAAGTTATTTGACTTTACCATTGTTCCTTGTTTTGTTTTTGTTTGAGAGGCTGAGGCAGGAGGATTGCTGTGAGTTTGAGGCCAGCCTGGGATACATAGTAAGGGCAAAGCCAGCCAGAACTACATAGCAGGACTCTGTCTAAAAAACAAAACCAAAACAAAAACCCCATTGCTTATTAAAATTATTCAGTATACTTTCAAGGTAGTACTTAAATCAAGAAACATGTTCCTTCTCTTAGAAAATTCTGCATCATTTTTAAAAATCTATTTTGAAAAGAAATTTTCTTAGTCAATCCATGGGCTGCTCTAGGTGCAGATTATGGTGTTCCCACATAAAGCGCCTTTCAGAAGAGAGGTGAATTCATTCTCAGGTAGGCACCCTGTGTGAACCCACTGTAGCAGCTCCCCACTCCCCCCACAATAGAGCCCTGTTCTGCCCTTTTGAAGCTAGCAGGTCATCCACTATAATATACCATAATGAATGAAAGCTGTAATTGTTTTTCTTTCAGACATAACCTTTTTTTTGACACTGTTTTATGAATACTTTGCAATCAGCTGGAGAGTAGGTGAGTTTGAAGTTGCCACTTCAGTGATTGCATAATCAATTGAGAAAAATTGCATGAGCTGGAAAAGGAGACTAACAATTGGAACAATAATGAAATGAAACAAAAGGAATCAGAGGTAAGCAGCTGCATGTATATTTTTGGAACCCTGATGCATGATGGGAGACTGAGTTAGGTGGAAGAGAAAAGTAGTTAGTCAAGTTTCACTCACCTGTTTGTGGATATTTTGAAGTGAGAGCATGACTTTTCATCTAATACATTAAAACAATATGCTGTGAATAACCAACACTGTTGTAACACTATGTACTGACAGTAGGTTTAATTCCTGTATTTGGAAATGAGTTTTGGGAAATAAGCCCAAAGTACACTGTAATGGCAAAAGAAAGGCATAGAAAGCATCCTAGATCTACTATTTATGTGTTTTATCCTTTCTCTGAACTTCAACCTTGTTATTAAAAAGAAAAATACTTCACAGCACCAATCTGACAAGTCAGTGTCACTAAGGTGACAAGCACTGGTAAATCCTCTCTCAAGGGAGTTGAGTCTTAGGTGTTCACTAAGGGACCTTAACACAGGTCACTCGAATTTTGGGACAGAGATGGGTCAGTTGAATTTGCTATGGACATTAGCTAGGGAGAAATGTCTCCTCAAAAATAGAAAACTGTGCTGTTGAGACTTCTTCAGACTAATAAATTACTTTAGCAAGATTTTCAAAAAAAATTTTGTTTCTAAAAATGGATTCATTTGAATAACTTCCCCCTGCAAAAATAGTGATATTTTGCCATCTTGAATAGTAATAGGATAATTCATTCTTTATTTTATTTTTTATTCTGAATTTTTATATCAGAGAGATGCCAGCCACAGATGAGATCCTCATACAAATTAATAGAATATTTGGTTTTACTATAGAACCATTTAGATAGATATTAAATGCTCATTCGGTTATTTTGTCAGGGACTTAATGTATTGTAAATGCACTACTTATAAATTTAGGAAAAAGCAATTTTCCATTTGAATTCTAGGTTTTCCTCCTGTCTTTAGGTTTCCACATAGTAGCAACTACCTAAATAGAGTTATTTCACAGTAGCATTACTTGTGGTTTATGTGCCATGCCTCCAGAAAACTTTGATGAGATTATCTCAACCCACACAACAGAAATCTAAAACAGGTGTCATTTAGAACTCATTTCACAGAGCATGTGAATGTAAGGTTAATGCTGTGTATGTTAGTATTAAATTTACTTAATGGCAATTAGCAACTTTGGAGTAGTAACAATACATATTTATGTGTTTTAGTTATCTTTTTCTAACTGACACTCATAGGATGTCTTAGACTCTAGTACTATTTCTCACCAAAAATAATAGTTTAGGTGATGAAGTCTTTAACATCTAATAAAATACATAAGAAATAAGTTCTGGGCTCAGATGGTGGCTCTTCTACTCCCTAGAGAGACAGAAGGAACTTTTTTTCTTTTGAGATAGGATCTCGCTGTGTACATAAGAGACTGGCCTTGAACTTGCTTATGTAGCTCAGGTTGACCTCAAACACATGGCAATCTTCTTGCCTCAGCCTTCACAGTGCTGGGATGACAGATGTGCGCCATTGCGTCTGGCCCAGAAGAGACATTTTATAGCTACTAAAATTTGTAGCAATCAATGTAAGTGACAAGTTTGTTAAATATGACAGACAGAGTACAGGAGAGGACTTGAAGAAAGGATAGGGTAGGTGTTCTTTCAGGACAAAAATAGGATTTATCTTTGTAATTCTCAAAACAAGAGTTTTGGTTCTGCTATGACATTCAGAGATCAATGAAGAGTCATAGGGTTGTAATTAGAAATTAATGAGCAATAAGTATAATTTTTTCCTTCCTCCTTCATCATACATAGTATTAAATTGCAGGTAACTAAGATTAAAATAGATGTGTTCTAAGTGCTCTTATTAAGCTAAGGAATCATGCACCGGTTTTGCCTTTTAAATATTATTTTGGATACATTACTTGTAAAACATGCCAAAATTGGTGGAACCACCACAGGATATCTAAAACAACTTGCATTATGTACTCAAAAAAGATTTGTTGATTAACTATATCTAGAAGGATGGAAGGAAGTCAAACTCCCACTATGCTTCTTCCTCAACAGGATCTGCTATTGAGAAGGAAATATTTAAATATGTTTCGCTTAGAGTAAACCATCATGTTATTGACTGAGAGGGGTTAAAAACTTTCAATTATATTTTCTATAATATTAAAAATTCATTCATTTTCCCATAGAAAGAATCTCTTAGGAAGACATAAAAATTAATATCTGTGTTTTCATCACGTTTAAAGGAAAAGAAGACTTCATACATAAAACATGATCGAAAAAGGGAAAATTAATTAAACAGAGACATCTCATAGTTAGCTTATGACTAGTTGCTAAGCACCCTTTGCAAACAATACAATTATTCCAGTCATTGACTCCCTCCTTCAAACTACTGTGTATATGAAGGTATAGCCTGGAGGTCCAAATAAATTAGAGTTAGCACGGTTTGGTAATGTGGAGAACAGCTTTCAGTCCCAGGCCTCACAGGAGGTACTTATAAGAATTTGGGCAAGTTACTTAATACATATTCTGATCCTTAGGTTCCTTAAGGATAAATGGGGAAAACAATGGCATCTCCTTTAAGGCGTGATTATATCTACAGAATACTTAGCTGAAAATTAAATATACAACAATCAAAGAAAAAATATTTCCCTGGTTTTCTGTGGCCAATTTTGCTGCTGTTTAAAATGTTATCAATCTAAGATATAGTATATTTGTTATGTGGGCTACTGCATTTTCAACTATAGTAGCAGTTAACTGAAGTGATACAGTACTAATTTTTATCCACATTGTTGCTGAAGTCCAACTCTTATTTTGCTGAATATAAACAACTTTCCCCACATAAATTACTTAGCATTTTTTGTACCTTAATACTCTAGGTTTTGTTCCTTCTCTCAAACTAGAGTATTTGTATGAAACTGATCAGCAATACCCAGTTTTCTCTAGAAGTAACACAAAATATTTACGGTCAGATCCACTAAGAAATATAATTTGATATAATTTGCATATAGGAACAACAAATTTATGAAGTAACAAAGAACTTAAAGCACACTATTTCTTTGACACCAAATTCTCTCTTCCTCTTCGTCTTCCTCTTCTTCTTCCTCTCCTTCTCCTTTTCCTTCTCCCTCTCACTCCTTCTCTTTCTCTCCTTCCACACCCAGAAACCACCTAACTTTAATTAACCACGTTAAAAACCTAAGAATGATACAATATGAAGTTAGAAACTATTCAGAACTAACAAAACATAGGGGGCACAGAAAATAATAACAAGGATAAGACAGTCAGATTGAAATTTCCAAAGATGACAACATGCCACTGAGAGGAGAGAACGGGGGCAGTCTCAGCTGCACGTGAGAATTGACGCACCTCCAACCATGTTTCTTTTTATGTCCTTCCTTAGTAAACATGGTAAGCTTTACTCTGGGAATCTCAGTGATGAAGAGATTCACAGTCTTCACGTCTTACAAAGGGGATAGGCATCATAGCTGAGCCAATAAAGTATTTGATGCCTTTGCATGAGGACCTTAAAGTGTTAAAAGATGATTCAGAATCTTGTCAGCGAATCCATCTTATTGGAACAATCATTACTTGACTTCAATTCAAACTGCCAGAAAGAAAAGGAACTAGTAAGGTCAGGTACCAATTTACTCTGCTAATCACATCCATAGGTAATTAACATCTTCTAAATGCTTGTCAATGAATGATACTATATACCAGGAATTGGACAAAACAGGTATTGAAAACAAAATGATTAGATAAACATGTTTTTTTGTCTTCTTGAATTGCCTAAATCGTCAAAATGCAATGTTGTCTTTATCTTTCTTATTTACCTTCTTCCCTGGTCCAAGCCCTAAACTTGCACTTCAAATCGCTAAAATTCACATTTTATATTACTCCTCCAAGTGCTAAATGTAAATGGAATTTTGTTTGTATGGAGATATGTATGTATGTGTAAAATTTGTCTTCTATATCATAAAATATTATTTATATATTAAATACACAATTTTATCTTGGAGAGAAAATTTATTCAACATGTAACATTTATTTCACCTATCATTGGTTATACTCTGCAAATAACATAGTACAAGATGATCTCAGTATCTTAAAATCAGCCTTTCTCTGACAAAAATTATGTACTATGATGTGATTTTTTTTGTATGCTTACTTTTATAGCTTTGTGTCAGCTATGCAAAACACAGTATGCGTGAATTGAAGAAGAAGCTTCATGTAAAACTGTATCCTTGGGTAGGTTGGTGTCTGAGCCTCCCTATAAACATAATTTGATGAACACCATCATTTCAAGAACATGATTCTTCTGAAAGCATGTGTATGCATGTTTGAATATATCTATTGTGGATCTTTGTGGCACATACCTTAGGATAACTGTGAAGCTGACCTCTAGAGCTGATTTTTTTTTTTTGGCATTCAAATTCTTGCACTAACATCGATAAGCTGCCTAATTTTGACCAAGTCATGGAGACTGTGTTTACTTTAGTTTCCTTTTTTGAGAAATAGGCATAAAACTGAACCTACCTTACACAGTTGCAATAAGGATTAAACTGAGTAACTACATAAAAAGCTTAGACTTTTCCAAGAACTAACAGAATTAGTAATATATATTCATCCTAGCTATCTTAAGTATATATATATATATATATATATATATATATACATATCTATATCTTTTTCCTTTTCCCTTCCTTCTTTTCTCCTTTCACCTATCCCAGTTATTTTTCCCCTTTGAGCAGTTCCTTGCTCTTTCACATTATTTATTGTAGATTTTGGATTTCATTTAGTCTTTCAGTTTCTTACACCAGGGAGACAATACAGTATCTACATCATTGTTAAATTCCTGCCATCTTGTTTTGAAAGCCTATACAGTTATTGTTTTCAGTTTTTGTTGTTGTTCATTTGTCTCTTTTGATTTGTGTTTTTCCTTTCTGTATTTTTTCTCTTTAAAACAAAAAAATAAAAAATAAAGAGCATTAACTTTTGCAAAAAGCTTAGACTTACCACATAATAATCAGCAAATAAAGTCTATTATCATCTCTCCAATAAAGAAAGAAGATGTTCTGTAAAATATTACTGATATGCCAAGCATGCATCAGAAAACAAGATTGTGATTTTTGTGTTATCTTCTTTCCTCTTTCTATAAATACTGACATGTTGGTCACAAGAATAAAATAAAAACAGTTCAAGTTGATGATTGAGCCCAGAATCATGTTGGAGTCAGAGAAGATATTCCAGTGGGATTCATGTATGCCCTGGCTGATCAGGGTGGTAACTATATTAGTAAACAATTAACACATAAAAAAGCAAAGCTGAAAATGAAGGCAAATATTTGCCCACTCCTTGGGAAAACAAACTTAAAAGCTCAAAGTCAAAAGAATTTAGAAGTCCCGCTATTGTTCAAAGCTGTTATATAGGTAGTTGACTAGGCATTTCAAATTCTATATATATTAAGGCCTTCTCACCTTTATTTTACAGATACATTCTTATCTTTGATATTCTAAGTTAATTTTGTCACATATACATTTTACTGGTTCCTTTAACCTCCATGGACTAAATTTGCAGATGATGACAACAGATATTCTATTTTTTTTACAAGACATTCATAAGAGAATAACTTAGATTTTCAGGCAAGCAGATTGATTCCGTCAGAAATTCCACTTTGGAATAACACCTGGTCATTCAAAATTTAGTTCACACATACAAACATGCTGCTAGTTTCAAACAGAAAATTTAAAATTCTTCAGTAGGTATTAGGATGCTTATGCACATCCAACGTATAAGGCAAAGCGGCCTCATCCCTGCCACCCAACTGCTTCATTCTTCTGTTTTATAGATTTATAAAAATCATTACTAGTGTATATTTTAAAACTCTACTCATAAAGGGTATCATAATATGCACCAAATATAAACTTATTTACTAACAAGCGCAATTGTTTATGCCCTATTTTATTTCTTCTTTAACATAAAAATGGTAAAATGTTGAGGGACTATTGCACAGTACTTCAGAATAAGCACCTTGCTATGGTCCCTTTCATATCTTGTGTGTTTGAATTTCAACCAATTACTCACAACTGACTTTTCTTGTCTCCCAAAAGAAAGACAATACTGAAAACCATCATCATGCATAGTTGTTTTGAGGTTTAACTAGGAAAATAAATATAAGAGGCTTACAATTTCAGTAATATTCAAGTGGTGATTTTAAAATATGGCGAATGTCCACATTTAAAATATTACAGTAAGAGACACATTGCCATTAATGCTCCTTAAAAGACTCCTCCTTGCTTCAAACACACTTATCCCTTAATTCTTGCCAGTTTCTAAAGCGGTTCTGGAAGCTCTCTTTTGTGACTGTCTTCCGCAATCGTGATTAAAAAAGCAAAACCGTGAACGCTGCTGCCAAGTGCCATGTAACAGAAAGGCAGCGTTGCAAAAACATCATGGCATGTCCTCATCCATCTTATTCACTAGATCTGGTGCACTGTGACTTCTGCTTCTTTCCTGAGTCAAAATGTCCAGGAAAGATAAAAGCTTCTAAATTGATGTAGGATATCAAGGCAAGTAGGACAGCACAACTAAAGACACTCAGGAAAGACTTCCAGAAACACTTCACAGGGTGATAAGGATGATGAGATAAGTGTGTTAGAAGCAAAGGGGAATCTTTTGTGCAGTAGTAATGGAAATGTGTCTTTTACTATAATAATTTTTATACACACTATTTATCGATCACACCTAGTATAAAGTCCTCAAACATAAAGGCAATTATTTTTACAGTTCTCTAGACCTAAAATGTGATTTGTCCATTTCTCAGTTGATATTCATACTTCAAGGATAACTTCAATCCTTCCTGGCATTTCCAATAAAATCAAGCAAACACTCCCTCGGAGGAATGGAGAAGGATCACAGTGAAAAAATCATAAAGAAATGGGTTACAGAAAAAAGAACAGTGAGTAGGGATGGACAGTATGCTAGGTCTAGAATAGAAAAAATAGTAACAATTATTCATGTGTAAAATTCATAATATGCATGAAACAACTTAGAATTTAGTTAGAATTTGGCCCAAACACAATGGGTATAAAAATTGGAGATATATACAGATAAAATTGGAGATATATACAAAACAATGCTTGGAAAACTTACTGAAAAGCATGTGAAAAACACAATTAAAATTAGGAAAAGGAAAAGGAAGACAGTAAACTTGGTTCATAATCTACATAACAGCATCATATGCACAATTATTTAATAAAAGCTGCAAGCATTTTCATTAAATAGGTAATTGATAAGACATGTAAGATTTGCCAATGTTAAAAAATAAAATTATATAAAATATGAATGATCAAAATAGAATCAAGCTATAATTGATTTTTATATGTTTAGTAAAAATTTAATTTGTACTTTTACCAAAAGTTATATAGGCAGGATCACTCAAACGCCTCAAGAAATAATCACATTTATTCTACATAAACTCTTCAACAGCACAAGAATAAAAAGAACCACTAAATAATTTAATATAATCGGTGTGACTGATATAAGTCAAATATAATTCAAAATTTAAAAAAAAAAACGAGCTCACTCTTACTTCTGACAGTAGATTCATAAAGCTTTAGCAAAATACCATATGGAATTCAACAGCACATTAAGAGAATAGCATGACAAAGTGGTTCAATTTAAAATGTGTTACTATAGGAAACACAAATAATAAGGCATCTCACAACAGTACCAATAAGAATAGATATCTTGTAACGAGATAATCCTAATGCATTAAAAACAAAACATTTTAGAAAAATCAACTTTACAATGTCATATATAATATCTCTCTTAAGCCCAAACCCAATGCCATATTACTGTTGAAAGGCAAAAATAATTCATATTAAAGCTTAGCAAAAATTGTCTCAATCTTATTAAACATTACAGCAGTGCCCCCTCATCCAGTGGTTTTATTTTCTGAAGTTTCACTTACAATCAACAATGATTTGAGACTATTAAATAGAAAATTCAATAATTGAATATATGTTTTAAATATCATTTTCCAGTATTATTATTACAATTATTTTATTATCAGTTATTGCTTGCTAGTCTGTAACTGTGCATAATTTATAAATTAAGATTTATCATTTGTACCTATAAATAGGAAAAACGGTATGAATAGGATTTGGTACTATCTGAGATTTTAAGCATTCACAGAATTTCTTAGAATGTGCCTCTGCAGAGGACAGGAAACTACCGTATTATATAACACATTGAGCAAAACAAGTAAAGAGATCTTAAAATAATTAATGTATTTATTACAAAGCAAAAGGCATGCTTCATTTGTTACAAATAACATGCCAATATACCAGTTTTAGAAGTCCAACAAAATTAAATTTCAGAAAAAAACTGAATTATTTTATATATTAGGCTTACCTATTACTAAAATTCATCTTATACATAAATAAATTCACAAACTAATATTTCATATCCCTCTATTGTTTCTAACCAGCTTTTAAAAAGATAAATTTTTTAGCCTAGTAGAGTACACTGTGACACCAGCTTTAATAACATGCACAAAAAGGACCTCTTTGTAAGGCAGAGGTGTGAAGTGTTTGAAAGAGCAGAGCGCGGTTTCCTCGCGGAGGAGGTCCTCCAGTGTGCATGGAATTCGCCAACTCCAGTCCGGGGGGATGGCGTTGGAAGTGTCCGCTGTTTGTGAACAGCTCGACAGCATGGAGTCCTCCAGGTTGGTGTATTTCTAACCGTGACCCACCTGGAGATCCATGGTGCCGAACAATGAACTTTCCACACCAGCAAGGCTTCCACCGACTGAGGGAAGTTTCTCTTCACCATCGCAGCTCGAAGACTACATAGCCTGCACCTACTCTACACGTTTCTGTCGTTTATATTCTCGGTCAAGATTTCTTCCGTCCATTTTCCATTTCTGGCTTATTGTTTAAGCTTCCAGGCAAGGTACGCATTTTACAGACTCTGGATTATTCCCAGGCTTGGACATTTTGATTTCGATAAAGAAAAATGAACAAAGAAAGTAGCAAAAAAAAAAAAAGTGCATGTAGTGTCAGCTTTATCTGAAGGTCCAGAGAGCACACACTTCTGTGCTGAAAGGCTGATGCTTAAAACATACTGAGTCTTCCATAGTGATCACAATTCAACATATATACATCTGACTGCAATTATCTATACTGACCGTGTAGAGAAGGGATGCTTGGCATTATTAGTCTCGTGTAAAGCTGGCCTGGACTTGGGACAGCAAGCACCTTTTTAAGTCTAGTCATTTATGATTTGCCCTTTTACATTCCGGTTTGTCCTCACTCCCTGCACCCCATTAAGTTGCTTCCTCCTTGCTGTGCTCTGCTCCTGGGTGTTGTATTACATGGATCTCTGAAGCTTTTGTTCTCTGTTCCTGCTACGTGCCTAAGCTCATCGAAGAAAAACACACTGTCTGCTCCAGGGCCCTGCAATTCCATCTTCTCCAGCTATATCCAGAATTGCTAGGCTGAAATAAGAGTAGGAAAAGAAAGTATCTGAGATGTGGTATGGATTCCTAAGATATGGCAGAGACTGGATTTTTACCTCCATCCCACCAGTTCTAGATTGTAGATGTGTTCACCCAGGGCTGTGTCACTTAGTTTTCAAAAAGAGAGAGAGAGGGAGAGAATGGAAATGTGTACATCCTCAGCTAGAGGTGTAGGTTGGTGGTGGAGCACTTGTCTAGTATGTGCAAGGCCCTGGGTTTCATCATCAGCTCTGCCCTGCCTAGATGTGCACATCCTCTGAAGACATGACAGTTCAATTTCTCAATGCCTACCAATGTGCCTCCTATACCCAAACTCTCCTGAATTGTATACCAATTATTAACTCTGAAAATGATGCTGATTATTTTAATAAATGGTAACTGACTACAAAGAGAGATGGAAAGTTAGTGAACAGACAAGTGATGGATGGATAGGTAGATAAAAGATATTAGTAGATCATAGCATGATGTTAGTAGTAGCAGTCTATTTTTCTATTTTGATCCAAAAGTAGATTTGATGGTACAGGGAAGACCATGGGGTCTGATGAAAGCTATGGAAGGAACAAAGCTCCAGCAAGGATGCACTGAAGTATTAAATACTGTGCTTCACTTATCTAATCTATTTTAATTAAGTATTATAATTCCTTAAAGGGAAGGAAACTAATCAAAATTTACCTGTACAGTAGATTAGTATAATAAGGGAGGAACACGCATTTCTAGGTCAGAAAACTCGAACTTACATCACACTTTAAGGCTGTAGAAATTTATAACTAGCAGCAACTTGGAAACTCATTTAGTTCATGTTTCCCCTTATATTATCTGAAAATTATAAAACATTATTGTGTGGTATGTAGAAGTATGTGCAAGTTATTTGCAAGATGGCAGAGTCTGCACATTCAAGAAATTATTAGTATTAGTACTGTAAATGCAACTGATCACAAAACCAAATGACTAATTCTTACAACAAATGGATTTGAAAGTATTTGTACATTTCTGATGGTAGTAATGCATAGAGGGAAACAATGACAGAAGGATAAAGCAAAGTCAGGTTTGGTAAGATCGAAAGGTCATTGATCACTGAACTACAAGCTCACATGAGCAGCTTGCTGGCCTATTTGATTCATTCTGTTACAGGTCCAGCACATTGTGGATACTAAATAAATATATTTAAAATAAATAAATAAATATATTTTCCCTCTTTGGGTCAGTATTTAATGTGTCTTTCGTCAAATTTGTTTGGATGGCAAAGACACTGACATTGAAAACCTGTACTTCAAAAGCCTATAGATCTGAATCATTTCAATTGACTTCTACTTTGAATGTAACTGCAAATTTAGTATAACTTGTACTTTTCCAAGAGTCAGGAGCCACAAGATATGGCTAATTTCATGCAAATCTACTATCCTGGATTTTCCCTTTTCCCAGGGCATTGGTGTCAATACTGGGGTAACATACTCCAGGGGATGAGAAGGATTAACCACAACTGGTAAGAAGAGCATATCGGCTGCTCTGTTCTCATTTATTTTTGTCTAATATTTTAAAATAAACTCATAGTATGATATGCATCACCAAAGAATAGTTTACGCATTTATATTATTCATTAATAAATATACATATGTTAATCAATGTCAGGACTTGCAGTGCACTTCTGATGACTCCCCTATGCAGTACTTGCTTCTTTCTGTCTGAGAACACTTTAGGACACCTGGAAAGGTTGCTTTAACTACCCCTAGCAGAACCTGGTAATGACATGGAATTTAAAGTTCCTAGTAGCAGGCTTCGAAAATGACTCTTCCAAATAATAATTGTTTCAGCAGTTAATAAGGCAATTCTGAGTGATTTTTACCCATTTCATAATGTTTAAACACAGTCACTCCCTAAGGGACCTGGCTTCAACAGAAATCTTTTTCAGTTCTCTTCCTTTTCTGTTTCATGTTCCCTTCTTACATAGCTCCTTGCAATTTTCCAGATTGAAGTGGGATTCTGCTTCTGGAAGAACCCAAGGTAAAGGAGGTACATGTTCAGAATCATTCAGATGTTACTGCTCCAAACTATGACCCTTATTTTATATCTTTTCAGGGGCAACCTGCTCTTAATAATGGACAGAAGAGCATTGTTCTGATTTTATTCCTCTCTATGGCTAGGTGTATTACCATTGTGCTATTGCAGTAGTGAAACACTTAGGTTAGTCCTAAGAGTTCTTCAGAGGTCCTTGTTCCTTTCACAATCTCCCCATGTCCACATCGAATAGCTGTCAGGTTCTCAGAGTCAATGAACGGGTAAGGAACCACTGCTGGGAGTATCAGAAAAGAAAAACCCTTGCCTTTTGTTTGGGCGAAATTGTTTTTCTCTTGTTAATTCATGCAGAGGAAATCCTGCTCCCCAGGATTTTGTATTTGTTTTTGCTTATTTAA
This sequence comes from Cuniculus paca, assembly GCA_004365215.1. NCBI lineage: Eukaryota > Metazoa > Chordata > Mammalia > Rodentia > Cuniculidae > Cuniculus > Cuniculus paca. Next base: position 6,002 of record RJWT010000784.1, on the reverse strand, counting down.
ACAGTCCTCAGGGCCTCCTGGGAGGTTAAAAGGAAAAATAATGGCAATAATAAAAACTACTCCTGTTTAGAGAAGACATTCTTCTTGATCAGTATTTTCAGTGTCTCGGTGCAGGAATTTGCTATAGATATTTGCATGAAAACAAGCTTTTTAAGATAGGAAGTGCACTCATACCTACTGTTTGTCTCTTGACCCATAATGTTCTGTATGTTTCCTTCCACATTTTAACTCTGAAGAAGATCCTGACTTTCTTAAAAACAGTTTGTTGAGTAAAAAAAGGCATACTGTAAAACACGAGATGGATCACATTGTTTTATAATGCACATAAACACAGTGAGAAGGACACTCAGAATGCATTGTCCTCTATATGCAGCGACTGCACAGTTTCTAATGGAGTAAAATATGATTCAAGGCTTTTTTAGATTAATGCATCTTTAATTTCTTAATTTTGACTGAGTGGTATATATTCCGATTTTAAGTGGCATGAATTGGATTCTGAAACATCATACTTTATAAACAAATACACAAAGATGTGACATGGCTTAGAAAATTATGCATATTTTGCATCTCCTTTAGACAGTAGACAGAAATTATGACAGTTGGTATAGTTTCTCTGGTGGCTCCCGTACAAATCCCATGGAATTTAGAATCAGTGGCTGAGATTCTGGAGTGAAATCCACTAATTACACAAATATGTCAATGCTTCCATGACAGGAAGATCTCTCTGGGTGTTCGACCATGGGCATATTTTTGTTTGCCAAATGATGAAATTTCATCACAGAAACAGCTTTTCTTTTAAAATAATTTATAAGAGAAAGATATGTATAAGATATTCTCCAAAATAAAACTGAACTACGCCCACTAGACCACTATTGAAGATTATGAGGTGTATGAGAGATCATGGGAAATATAACTAACTCATCGAAATTCAGAATTACATAATACTCCTTAGGAGTAAGTTTTCAGAGAATAATGTTAACTGTAGTGTTTTGAGTTTATGTAATACTACGAGCTAACCATAAACCATAAAATTAGTAGACTCATAAATTTGCTGTTCTTTTTGTTAACTCTATTTTCTATTCTTCCATCATTGTTCTAACATGTTCTTCTATAAGTAAGTCTTGAAACTTGAAAACTTCATGTGGAAGTTTATTTTTCACTACTGAGTTCATCCTGATAAATTTTTTTGAACAAATTACAACAAATAGTTTTCATTTTAGTTATTTTCTAATTTACTGCTTTGTGTAGTAGTCATCATAACATCATTTCCCTACATTCCAAAGTAACTTCATTCAATATTCATTGAGTAAATTCTAAACCTTATATGCTGCTTTCTACTTACCATGTACCGAGATGTGGCTTGTCCTCTCCAATCAGCTACTTCTTTTTACAACCTTGAAAATGAATTACTCACTGGAACACTTTCAGTCTTTCTTTAGCAGAGTCATAGAAAGGCCAGCACATAATATTGCATTAAACTCTCTCCCTCTTTCTCTGTCTCTCTCTCTCGAATATTCAATCCATAATTTTAGAGACTTAACAATGTGAAATAAATAGAAATGATAAAGTAAATATGCTCAAACTCAGTTATTAATAACAACCAATCACCTCACAATCTTTTCTAATTCTGTGTATTCAGGGCTTGACATTGGTGAAAGTCTCATCAAATTAATATTTTCCAGGTTTGACATTTTGTTGAGATCAATTGATAAGTTTCAGTTTTCAGTTCCAAAAGCACATGATGTTAACCTGCACTTATGAGACAAGCATTCTAAAAACTATGTACATCAACTCGAAGAAATATATACACACTGAGAAAAATATTTTGTAATCTTATATGTTAAACTTAAGTGAACCTTTTGTTTTTCTGTTAAATTAACTTTCAACCCTTCATCTAAAGTACCTAATAAACAGAAATAAGATTGCTTAGAATATTATTATTACCCCGATGTGACTGTTACTGATAGCAGTGGATACCTGGTAGCATTTCAGAGGAATGTGTGCCTCCATATAAGCCAGGCTTTGTGATTCAATGACAGGAATGGGCATAAAAATGAGAATACATGCTGATTTAAGTTAGAGATGACATTTGGAATTTTAACAAGTCTGCTAAAATCATATTGAAAGAGACATAAGCACAAGTGAAGAACCCAACATAAAGAGAAGTAATGATTAGGTTTATAGATGAGCAAAAATGAAGATGTACAGATATGCAAATATGAGCTTTCCTCTATGAAATACCACAAAATCCAGGCCTGTTTTTACTTTTCATGACTGTTATTTATGCTTGCTATAAATGGCTTTAATGATGGTGCAATCCACCTCTCTTTAATTATACTTTGAGTTATACCTATAGTGTTCCAAAGGCAAGGATAGAAAACAAGAAGAGAAGTGAATAAAAGATAAACTGTTTTCAATTAAGAAAACTGGTCCAACACTCTTTTCCACTTTAGGAGCTCATTCATTGTATGCTTTTGTTTTTCACTACATAGCAATTTTATTTCCCAAAGGGATATAACACAAGAACTGTTGAGTTGGGAACTAATAAAAGTTGAAAATAAATTGCTTGCACATGAATCTATGTATGCAATTGCAGTTTGCCATTAGTATACAATCAGCCCTTCATATCTATGGTTTAGACCAAATGCATATCCAATGCGAAAAATTTAATTATTATTGTACTAAACATGTGCAAATGATTTTTCTTGTTCTTATTCCCTAAAAATACAACATAATAGCTACTTACTTATCATTTACATTTTATTGAATATTAGCTAGAGATCATTTACAATATATGGCAGAATATGTGCATATGATATGCAAATACTACATCATTTCATAGGAAAGATTTCAGCATCTGGGGATTTAGGTACCTGTAATCAATCCCCTGTGGATACTGAGATACAACTACACTGATAAATGCTAAATATGTATCTTCCATGTAGATCTCCCTGCATGGCAATGACTGCAATGGCAATGACTTACTCTAAGTTTTCTCTTAGATATGCATTGGTTTCCTCAGCCTCACATGTATGCAATTGAAATAATCATTTCTTTCTGCAAGATCTATATTACCTCTATCTGCCAAAATGCCTACCTGAAAACAATCCATTTTCTCATATCCAATCTATCACCATTATCACACTTACCCAATCACTTGGGCCAGTTAATTCTGCTTTTTAAGATTCCTCTAATCCATCCCCTAATATTTCAGGAGTCACTGCTCTGTCCTAACTTAGTTCTTCATCTTGCTTTCCTCTTTTCAGTCTTTCTTCTTCTGCAAATCACTTTGCATTCCTAAACCAGCGACATTTCATAAACATAAATCAATCATATTTCTCTCTTGATTAGCCATTTAATGATGTTCCATTCCCCAAAATCAACTGAAAATTAAGGTTTTATTTAAAGCTCTTGATAATCTCTCATTGCCAACCTGTGCAAGCACATCCCCACCAGCCTTCTCCTTGCATTTTCTAGTCTAGCCAGCTTCCACTACTTTAATATAGCAAACACATCACGTTTCCTCCTTCAAAATTCTTCTACCTCATCTGAGACTGCTTGCCCCTAACCATGTTCTTGGGTGCATTCAGTTTTAGATGCAATCATTCTGAATATACAGCTATGAATGTGCTTGTGAATACACATGCATAAACACACAGACACACATCATGCAAGGTGGAATTACCACTTGTGAAAGCACGGGAGTCTTATTTCTCTTTGGTTGAATAGCCTTATAATTTAGTCATTAATTATCTATTCTTGAGAGCACTAAAGTCTACCTAGGAAAATAGTCTCTCCAAATGAGGAAAAGATTGCCCTTATACTGGAATATTTCATTAAAATGCCTTCCCGAATCCATGGGAATTCAGGAAGACAAAATTTAGTCTACCCTCAGTCACTGAGAAACTGTTTGGTCTGTTAGAGAACTGTGGGATACAGTTCTTCTTTGTAATGGAAAACAGAGGCTAACTTTCCAAATGTTCTGATAGATATCATCTATAAATGTTTCAAAAATTATCTACTTTTGGGGTGGTGATTTAAATCAGCGGCATAAGCACCTGTCTGGCAAGTGCAAGGTTGTGAGTTTGACCCCCAGTACAAAAAAAAAGTAGTAAAAATTATCTACTTTCATTTTTGAATGAGCAGTCAGAAGCCCAACTGAATATGTTGCTTCTTTGAATAAGTCTGCTATTGTTATTATTTTCTTTTAGAAATATTTAGAGGCAATTTTCCCACTGTTCAAATGTTTCCTTTTACTTCTTGCATTAACTGAAAATGAAATTTTAAAATATTAGTCTTCATTACTCCAGTAAAATTATTGACTATAAGAAGCATAAACTATGTAACAACAGTATTCTGTTAAGAAATTTGCAGTTTTATTGGATGCCTGTGGTGCATTGGTGTTTCACTGATCTTGTAGGTCTAGGACCAGTGGTCTGATCATTTCTTCAGAAGGTAGTAGTACACAGTGAGGCATCTAGTGGGTATCTCCCACTGAGGGTGGTAGCCATTGTTGATTCCCTATAGTCTCGTAAAAAATGTTCATAACACAACTGTAAAAAATGTTCCTAACAAAAATATCTTATATTTTCTTCATTGGTATCATCCTTAGGCATCTCCAAACTTATGCAATATTTTTCTGTCTTGGTGCTTGGACCCTAATCATATTTGGACAGAAATGAACTCATTCACATCTGTTCACTTACTTCCTGTGCTTATTTTGTGTTTGTGTCAAACATCTTAATTGTCTTCATGCCATAAGTGTTTTATTTTTCTTTTCTTTTCCTTCATTGTGGTGTATTAATTTACACCATTTTGATTGTCAGAGACCACCAAGTGAGTCTTGGGACCAATGTCATCTCAATGAAGAGTTATGAGGCCGTTTTCCTTTATTTGTTGCAGAAAATAAGTCTTATGGTTTTTATTTCCTAAAGTATAATCTCAATTCATGTATTACAAAAATCAATTAATAAATTAATTGAAACACAACTTTTCAACTACTAAAATTTTAGACAAACAGGATTTTCTGTTTCATCTTTCAAATTGGAGCTTTCTCTTCATCCAAGACACTAGGATTAATTCATCCATGCAACCAATGTTAATACCTACATGCACCAGCCACCACATCAAGATTCATTGGTAAATTAGACAGCTGTTATTACAGCCTTCTACTGAGATATCAAAAGCTTTAAGTTGAAAGTTTGATAACTGCATTAAATTTTAGGAAAAAAACATAAGGCTTACAAGGGTTCATATACCCAGGCCAATATTTCAGATTGGAGTCACAGAGACAGACTTTTTGCAGGATGTGGGTAAACTGACAGAGCAGTAAGAGGATGCTGGCCAAATCAAGCATGATGGAATGTTCTATATGGAAGGACACAGCATGTTCAAGGAAGATAAAGGCAAGTACATGTGATTAACATCTGACTGAAGCAGTAGCAACTCAAGATGAGACTGGAAAGTTGAGAAATCTCAGGCCATGAACTTAAAACCATGACAAGGAGAAGAATGAGAGAAGGGAATGAAGAATCAAACAAAAATTACAGTCAACAGGACCTCAGTCAGGAGATCAAAATTAAGTCATATAGATAGGATGGACCCTTGACTTTCTTTCCTGACACTTCATAACCCCAGTTTAACCATGAAAAAAACATTAAACAAACCCAAATTGAGACACATTTTACATTCTACAAATTTCTAGCCAGTACAACTGAAAACTGTCAAATTCATCAGAAACAAAGAGAACCTGTCACAGTGAAACTGTCACAGTATCTAGGAGCCTAAGGAAAGACATATGGTAATTAAATTTATGGTGTTATATGTATGAAAACCTACACTGAAAAGGGACATAGCAGAAAAAAAACCTGAGAAATATGAATAAAGGAGAGGCTTTGGTCCTCAATATTGGTTTATTAATATTAACAGAGGGAACTCTGATATGTGCATTGGAATTCTCTGGATTATCTTTGCTGAACCTCTAAGACTATGCTAAAAGAAAA
>RJWT010000783.1:0-57774 GCA_004365215.1 Cuniculus paca | reverse complement strand
ATACTACTTTGTTTTGTTTGAGTTTATTGTCTGTAAATGTAAGAACAACCATTTTGAAGAAAGCAAGAGACACTAGGGTAACCATTGTTAATCTCCTGTTGTTATGTTTTGAAAACCTGTATAGCTTGCAGTGTTCTCCTTTGAAATGCTATATTATGTTTGACTCTATACTGTTTTCTTTTGCTTTTTTCATTCTATTCTCTTTTGTTTTGTCCTATTTTCTTTAAAATAAAAAAAAAAGATAGCTAACATGACTGTACTATTTATTCTATTAGTTCTTGGAACAAAACAGTTAACATTCATAGGATTAGATCAATTTAGCATGTCTGTATCTGGTAATCTGAGTAACTCGTGAAGATTACAATACAAAATAATGACCTTTGTTATGTTCCTACCACCTTGTTTTGAAAGCCTATATTGTTATTGTTTTGGGATGTTATTGTTACTTGTCTCTTTTGTTTCTTGTTTTCTTGTGCTTTGTTTTGTTATTCTGTCTAACACAAAAAGGATAGGCTTATATATGCCTAGAACTACTCCTAAAGAGTTTACAGGAACTGATTTTTTTATGTGTGATGGTATGAACAGCTACTTTGAAGAAAATGAGACATTATGGTAGCCATTGCTGATTTCTTATCATCAAATTTTGAAGTCCAATAATGCTTTTATTCTTTGATTTGACTGGTTTTAGTCTGTTTTCTATTATTTGACTGCAATATGTGAGGAGGTATGAACAGCTATTTTGAAGAAAACAACAGACAGTATGATAGCCATTATTGATTTCCTATTGTCTGGTTTTGAAGGCCTGTAATGCTTTCATTCTTTTGCTTCGATTTGTTTTATACTATCTTGTTTTGTTTGAATTTATTGTGTGTGAAGGTATGAACAACTGTTTCAAAGAAAACAAGAGACACTATGGTAGCCACTGTTGATTTCCTGTTGCCTTGTTTTGAAGTCCTACATTGCTTGTATTGTTCTGTTCCGACCTGCTGTGTTTTGTTTTGTTCTCTTTAAAATAAAATTTAAAAATAGGCCCTGTCTCAAAAAGACCAAAAAAGTTTTTTTCTATTTATTTGTATCTTCTTCAATTTACTGTATTTATCAATGTTGTACAGTTTTCATACAGAAATAGTTCATGTCCTTGGTAATTTTTTTATTTTATAGTAGCTACTATGTATCAGTCAGAGTTTACTAGAGAAACAGATATAACACAAGATATATAAATATATAACAAATCACAAGATTGGCTAACAATGGTCAGTCACAAAGTCAGATGAGGGAGCTGCAGAGGGTGTCTGCACACTCAAGGCTGAAGGGCCCAGCCCAAGGGCTGGAGCTTACTGTAGTGTCCCATACAAGCACAAGTCCATATCAGGAGGCCGATGGGTCTGTGACAGAACACTGAAGAATCTATGACGGAAGGCTGAAGAGTCTATGAGGAAGGCTGAAGAGTCCCAAGTGGAAGCCGAACAGTCTGTGCCAGAAGCCAGGAGATATGGTTCAAGCTGAAGGCAAAGACTGGAGCTCCTCCAAAGAACCAGCAATCAGTCCCTCCTCACTAGCACTTACACCATCTGTGTGTCCTCCTCTTGCACAGGCTGAGAATGTTAAACTAAGGACCCTGGCTCCCTGCTGAATCATCTAGTTAAACTTCTGACCTTCTCAAATTGACACAATGAACAATATACTAGAATGGTAATGGCTCTGCACCCCAGGATGCAGAGCTGCTGAATCCCTTAAACTTCTAGACTTTTCGAGTTGACACAATGTATAAACCATAACATACTGTAAATGGGATTTTCTTAATTTCTTTTGTGGCTACTTCATCCTCTGTGTATAAAAATGCTAACAATTTTGTATCTGGACCTTGTATCTTGCAACTTTACTAAATATGTTCCTTCCTTAATTTTAACAGATTTTTTAGGGGAGTTTTATGGCTTTTCTATAAACAAAAATCACATCATGTGCAAGCAGGGTCCATTTCGTTTCTAATTTAGATGTCTTTTAGTTCTTTCTCTTACATAATTGCTGTGGCTAAGACTTCCAATATTACATTGAACAGAAGTGGCAAGAATAGGAATCCTTGTCTTGTTCTTGATCTTAGAAGCTTTCAATTTTTCAACATTAAGTATGATGTTGTGGATTTGTAATATACAACCTTAGCTGTATTGATATAGATTCCTTATATTCCTAATTTGCTGAGTTTTAATCATGAAAGGATGTTGAATTGTGCCCTTTTTCGGCATCTATCATTTTTCTTTTATTCTGTCAATGTGGCATATCACATTTATTGATATCCATATTCTGAACAATCACTGCATCCCAAGGGCAAATCTCAATTAGTCACTGTGAATGATCTTAATGTGCTGCTGAATTATGTTGAGGATTTTTGAATCTATGTTCATCAGGGATGTTGGCCTGTAATTTTCTTTCCTTGAGTGTTTAGGATTTTAAAAAGTAATATGAATTTTGAAGTAGTTCCTGTTCTTCAGTGTTTTGAACGAGTTTAAAGAGTGTTGCTATTAATCCTTCATTGAAAATTTGGACAATTATGAAGCCATTAGATACTGGCCTTTTCTTTGATGGAAGATTTTCATTACTGATTCGATCTCAGTCATTACTGTTCCAATCAGATTTTCCATTTCATTATTCAGTTTTGGAAGGCTGTATGTTTCAAAGAATTTATCCACTTCATCTAGGTTATCCAACCAATTTGTTGTGTACATGTTCACAGTCACCACTCTCAATTCTTTGTATGTCTATGATACCGGTTGTAATACCTCATTTCATTTGTGATTTTTGTCTTGGGTAATCTAGATAAAGGGTTGTTAATTTTATCTTTTTCTAAGCCTTGTTGAATATTTGATTTATTTATTTGTTAGTCTTATTTCAGATCTTCTTTTTATTTCTTCCCTCCTAGTAACAACCAGTTTAGTTATTCTTCTAGTTCCTTTAGGCATAACAGGTTGTTTATTTTAAATCTTTCTTCTTTTTTAATGTAGGTATTGTAAATTTTCCTCTTAGAGCTGCTTTGGCTGCTATCAGCAAATCCTGGTTTTCTAGTGCTTCCACTTTCATGTCTCAAGAGTGTATATAATTTTTCCCAATATAGGGAATTGAACCCAGGGCTTTCTGCATACTAGACAAGCACTCAACTAACTAAGCTATATCCCCATCCATTTAATAGATATTTCAGCTTTCCTTTTAATTTCACTTTTGACTTGCTGATCATACAAAAGTATGTTGTTTCGTTCCCACATATTTCTAACCTTCCTGAAATTATTATTACTGATTTCTAGTTTCCCATCACTGTGTTTGGAAAAGATACCATGATTCTAGTCTTCTTAAATCTGTTCAGTCTTCTTTCATGGCCTCTCTAAAAAGAGAACTATCCTAAAGAATGTTTTGTGTAGCCTGAGAAAATGTATGCTCTGCTGCTACTGGATGGAATGTTCTGTATGCATCTGTTATGGACATTTGATCTAAAGAGTCATTCAATTCTAAATCTTCCTAATTGATTTTCTGTCCACATGATTTATTATTGAAAGCAGAATAGTGAATCTCCTTATTATCATACTGTAGTCTATCTCTCCTTTCTATTAGTATTTAAAGTGATTCAAACCTCTTCTTGATGAATTGATGCCCTTATCATTACACAATGAACTTAAGTCTCTTTTTACAGTTTTGATTTTTTGTTCTTGCTTTTTTTTTTTTTTAATCTTGTTTGTCTGATATAAGCACAGCTAATCTGGTACTCATGATTTCTATTTGTATGGGATATATTTTCCACTCCATCTTCAGTCTTAAAGCATAAGTGAATCTCTCGTAGGCAGTATATAGTTGGGCCTTTTAAAATCAACTCAACTATCGTCTTTTTATTACAGAATTTAATCCAATTACATTCAATGTGATTATTGATAGGTAAAGACACTACCGTCATCTTGCAAATAGTTTTCCAGTTGTTTTGTAGGTATGTTGTTCCTTTAGTCCTCTCTTACTATCTTCATGTTTAGAAGACTTTCTCCAGTAGTATGCACTGATTGCTCACTTTTTACCTTTTGTGTATATTCTATATGTTTTGTTTTATGGTTACAATGTGGTGAAACATGGGTACGCACACTCTCACAAAAGTCAGTCTAGAATGTGGGCACTTTGAGAGCAGCCACAACTTGAAGGTCAGGGCCATGTGCAGTGTAGGAAGAGATGGCAGCTCTAGTACTGGTACTGCTGATTCTTGGAGAAGGGAGGTATGCAACTGCATTTGCCTCTCTGCAGTTCCCAGACAGGGACTGCTGTTGGTTTTCTCAGTGGAAAAGATGTCAGTGTTCTCTATGGAGCTGGCCTTTCAGGACCATTGTAGTTCCCCCTATATAGCTAATAATAATATCCTCTGCATTTCTTCTTTATTCCTAATAGTCCCCTGGCATATCTGGTATGCCAGTTTCACCAGCAATCTATTCTGTGTGGATAGTCTCCATTTTTTGTTCCACCTGTGTTGTGTCAGATTCCTAAATGAGTCAATGAGCCTTGCCAGGAATATTTTGGTTTATGGATAGTTATCTACATTTGTTTTCTGTGGATTGATTAAGGCTATTTCCTACTCAGCCATCTTGGTGACATCATTCCTAGAGATTGCTTAAAATACTAGTGGACAGATTCTCATAGTCTCTATTATGTTCTGATCCTGATCTTCATATCTTTGTGTGATCCCATTCTCATGTGTATGGAGAACCATGACAGATTTCTAACTAATACATGACAATAGTAACAAAGTTTATATGGCTTTGTTCAACTCATTTCATGGTTACACTAAGATTTTAGTGGCCATGTTGAGAGATCCTCTCTCTTATTGATTATGAAGAAGCAAGTGATCATATTGGGTAACAACACATAGCAAAGAACTGTTAATCCCCTATAGGAGCTGAGCACAGCCTCTAGCAAACTGCCTGGGAAAAATCTGGAACTTTCAAGTACTAGTTGCAAGGATTTGAATGCTATAAATAACCACTGAGTGTGGAAGCAGATCTTTCCTAAGTTCAGCTTTCCAGATGGAAATCCTGTCCTGACACCTGCATTGCAGCCTTGAGGTACCCTAAACTGAGGACTCTGCTAACTATGCCTGTTCCTAACCCACTGAAGCTGTGGGATCACAAATCTATGCTCCTTTAAGTTGTTAACTTTGTGGTGATGGAAGAGATGAAAATGATCAAAGTATGTGCATGCACAAATCTGCCAAAATAAAACCCATCAATCCATACAACTAATTTTTTAAAAAGTGAAAATAAATAAAGTAATGGTCAAAAGAGACAACATGCTCCTGACATTTAAAATAGTCTCATTATTTTATAATAATCAATATAAATCAATAATAATTATTTGTCTACAAATTTTATCTTTCAAACAAACCCCCCAAACTGCAAATTGAGTTATGCGTAATTGTTTTTAAAATCACTAAAACTCAAAGACCATGTGAAACTTCAGAAATACAAATAAATTTGAACTGTGACTATGTCGTATTTTCATTATCATTTAACTCTTTAATCTTCTTGAGATATTCTTTCAAACAAAACAGTGATACTATATGCTATTTGTAGAAAATTAAGAGCTCTTATATACAATTCTTTAAAAATGAATTCAATTATTATTGAATATATCATTTTATTCTAAAAAATACAAAGAAGCAATAAACTTAACTACCTTGAAGCAGGCCCAATTTCTTCTAAACCAGGGATTTGCTAGGCTTCCCAGCTATCCTTTGAGAAAACCCTTCTCTAAATTTACTTATTCAGAACACCAAGAAGTAGATACAGAGCAGGAATGTAAGCAAGTCTGTAAATCCGCTGTTACTCCACAGTCACTGAAGTGAAGCCTGGAGACAGTGAGGGAAACGAACGACACAATACGACAGTGAACAGGTGTCAAAAACCCAGAGCAGCCTGCTATTGTTACTCTTTTTCCCTATAACCTGAGGCTTGATCGTTCAGTGAGATGCAGTGGAAATTAAAAAAGAATATCTGAAGAGGAAATGAAAAATGAGAGGTACATGTCAACATTTTTTACTTTTGGTGAAGTCATAAGGTTTCCACCACTGAGCAAACTGCAGTGCTTTCTTCCTCTGATCCTCAAAGCTTTCTCGGACACCTTTCCGCCAAAGTCTTGGTTCTAGATCCAACATCCCACCAATGATTTCCTTTTGAAGAATGAGAAAAATACAAACACATGTGTGGACAAATAGTAAGGAAACCAGGAATAAAACCGTTTATTTTGCTATGAAATATAGCATTAAGCAGCTCACCATGACAATGTTCAAATATTACATAAACACTAGTTTCTGGTTTAAAAAAAAAAATCTTGCTTTCAACTAATTCCAACTATATAAGCCCTGTAATTCTTCAGAATCCTACCTGTGTCTCCTGTTAAGCAAATTGCCTGTTTTGTTGCTTAACACATCTACCAGGTGGTAGCAAAGGGGAAGGAGAAAAGGTGAAATTTAATTAATTTGGTCCATATTAGTTGCTCTGGTAAACCGTTTGGAGAAAAGTTAATCAACTTTCGCAATTAACTTTGCTGTGCAACTGCAGCTGAATCTCAGGGTAATGTCCTCTCTGCTGCCTATTATAAACTAGTTTCCTCCAATGTTAGCTAGAGTTCTTTTTTCAGAAAGCAAAATCATTTTAAAATTAATCAACGTAAATCTAGAATTTAAAACAATCACTTTCACGAAAGAGGTCACATTCTCAAGCTCTAAAAGGAATGGCTTTTTGAATCTCTGCTTATTAATCTAGGATATCTGTTTCATGATCCTCTTGCAGTGTTACTGGCCATAGACAATCAAATTTGTGCATGTGAGTATCCATGTACAGAAAGATATGGGGGTCTCGAGACCCATAATTCTTACAGGAAAGGCAGTTGGTAACTGTAGCAAGTATGGTAGACAACACCAGACTAAGGGTCACATTCTGCATACTCAGTCTGGTTGTGTTGGATTGTGCAGTATGATCTAAGACAAATAACATATCTCTCTCTAAAATACTAGTTCCTCATCTGAATAAATATACCATAAGGATGTTCAATCCACATGCAAATGTCATGCTGCAGGGAATACAAAGATAACTAATACATAGCTAGCTTGTCTTCGAGAACTTATAAAAGAATACAAAGCTGTGGTAGGAAAAAAATTCTATTTGGTGGATAAATCAGGAAAATTTTCAAGAAAAAGAGAAGATTCCCTACCATCAGGAGAGGGAATAAAGAGCCAAAAGAGATAGTAGTTTGTGTAGAATAAGATCAAGAGAAATGGTGCAAATTTACATTTAATGCAAGAGTTTCTTGATTCAACTAAGAAAAGTAATAGAAGAAAGCCTAGCTGTTAAGTTTACCTGAAATTTATCTCTATAACACATCAGGCTTTATTATATGTAACATATAGGATGGGTTCTGGTTCTGTTACTAATGTAGCTGTTAATAAAAAGAGACCATCCCAGGAATCTCCTCTTGCTCTCTGAACTACTGCTTTGGTAAGAGATGGAAGGGAGTTCTTGAACCCACAAGCTATGTCTTAGAAAGTAAATTTAAAAGAAATGCTTCAGTGGTACAATGCTAACTGTAGAAACATTGCTTTTAAACTTAAAAGTTTCATATAATCCCTAGTATATGTGTAATGTTTGAAGAGGAGTATTCTCCCAATTGCAAAAAATGGATAATTTAATTCTTCTTTACTAGACTCAATATAGTCAGAGGTATACAGCCTTTAGTTTTAAGGCTCTATGGAATAACAATAGGACTTTTCAGAGTGGTGAAAACAAAATAAATGTCTCTGTACTTTGAAAATAAATTCTGAAAATGTCTAAAACAAGTTCCTATAATATATTACAACAGTTCGAAGATGCATGCGATTTTGGAATCTGGTTAACCATTAAGGACAACATAATAAAGTACTGTGTCAAAATCTCTGTAGTTCGTGATGTCCCTATTCATTGTAGAAGATGGTCTTATCCAAGAGATGGCAGTGTGGAGGAAAACACTGGGGCAAAGCAAACACTGAGCAGAGCGCATCAAGGCCCTTACGCGAGAGATGATGTGATAAAAAAGGCCTGATACAAAGATTCAAAGATTAGATTAAAATGTCACTTCTAGAGTTATTATTGCTCAGCCTTCCTCTGGTTGTTTCAGCTGCTACATTAACTTCACTTCATTCCTGACATTAATTTATAGCTCAGCAGACCTCTAACGACTGTACCTTAATGAGGCAATCTCTGAGAGAAAATACTGGCAATCAAAATATCTGGCCTCTACCACCTGTTCAAAAACTACTCGTGGACTGCACTCAACTAACTACACATGAAGAGGTGAGATAATTTTGTTCTCTAGTCTGACCATGACCATTGGTATCCCTGGTTCTGTCACTTAGCACATGACCCTAGGCAAATTACACAATTTCTCTGTAGCTGTTTCTTCATCTTTAAATGAAAGTTGTAATACTATCAATGCTATAGTTATTGTGTGAGCGCTAAATGAGTGCTCAGAACAGCAGCTGACACACATCAAATGTTAATACATGTTAGCAATTTTCATCATTCTCAGGATAACATTGGCTGACTCCAAAAGGAAACTAATGTTACAGTCACTGTTGACACTTAAGAAATATTTCCTTCAAAACAAATTTTCGGGCTCTATTACAAATATTTTTTGGTATATTTGTTAATATTTTCCAGATGTTGTCTCTAATAATTGAGCAGAGTAGTACTCACTTATCTCACTGTACAGTATGGTCAAAGTTTTGGTTTTCATTCAAAAGAAATGTGATTACTGGCCAGGCATGACAGTGCACACCTGTAATCCCAGCACTCAGAAGGCTAAGGCAGGAGCCCTGCCATGAGTTTGAGGCCAACCTGTCGTTTCAAAACCAGCCTGAACTACACAGCAAGACCCTGTCTGAAAAAGCAACAAACAAACAAGAAATGTGATTACCAAACTGCTAACTCCAGGGATTTTATCAAATTTGTGATACCTTTCCAAAGTAATGAGGGAATTTGTGCTGATCTTCAATGACATGGGCAAATCCTCCTTGGAGACCAAAGTCCACCGAGAAGTAAGGTAAGCCTCTGGGTACCTAAACACAAAAATTAAGACACATAAAATACAGCATGAAATCATGCTTAATCCCTCTTCCTGCTTCCTGACATGATAGTAATTAAGCATCCCCCAAGACAAATATATACAAGGAATATCCAATTCTAGAGATACCTAAGCAATGATATAACTTTCTAAATAAAAGACTTCATTTCTATAGATTCTTAGTGAGAGAGTTCTAAATCATATCTAGCAATTATAATCAAAACCAATTATGTTTCTATCCTTGGGAATAACAAAATAAAACAAAAAAACAAATATTTTCATATAACCACAGAATAATGTTCAAGACTACACAAATAAAAAATAAGGAAATATTTTCCCATATTTTACTTATAACTAAGAATAAGAACAGGAACCTGGCCAAATACTTTAAGCTTCGTTTACAATATTTCTAATATTTTTATTATGATATAGTTATCAAAGATAGCCAAGAACAATTATAACTTTTTATTAACTGGTAAGGGCGATATAACAACACTTAGTTTATCAACTGAATTTCAAAATGTATCTAGGATTAATTCTCTATAACCTATAGTTATCTCCCCTCTCTCTTTACACACACACACACACCAAGTATTTAAAAATATATCTTCAGTGGAAAACTGGAAAAGACCATAATTTCTTGCTTTCTCTATCAATTAAGTAGACCTTGTGCCCTTACAAATTTTTCCTTGCAAGCCCCACTACTGTCACTGGAAGTTATCCCAACTGGGTCAATTTATACTAACATTTTCCCCCTCTAATTTCCTCACACACAATTAACATTTATTTATTTGGGCTTCCAAACCACATAATCCTACTTAACTACATGAATTTTGTGTTGCATCCTCAGGCAGGTACAATTTAGAAGGGCATGGCATGGTATGACAGAAACAGTAGTCACCTTGAAACATTATAAGGCAAATATAAATAAGATTAATAGAGTTGTTCATAGTATAGGAAGAGCATGAGTAAAAAATTAGCTCACAAAATAGTATAAAATATAAAATGTAGAGAAATGGGTTGCTACTTAGAGGCTTTACATTTTTCTGTGTCTCCACCTTTTCAATATAATATTCATGTACAACCTTGAAAATTAAGAAAAAAATTTCAAAAGAGATGGACAATGCTCTAAATGTATCTGTGACTCCCAAGTGTACGACCTCAGGAAACTTGTTTAACATCTGAGTCTCATGAGAAATATGAAATGTCAGAGGTTTTCTGTGAAGGTCAAACAGGACAATGTATATAAAATGCCCAGCCCAATTCTTGGCACAGAGAAGATTACTAATTTCATTTCTATCTCCTACACAAGCTTGCTCAATGAAAAAAACCTTTTAAAAAGGGTCTATTAGAATATTCTTGACATTGATCTAGATCAAGATCACCAGGTGTAAAGCCTGAATCTGAATGGCTAAAGAGATGTTATGGAACTATAGCTACTGAAGTAGGGTTCCTTTTTTTTTTTTTTTTAAAGTATGGTACTTTGAAAGGCAGAAATAATTTGAAGAAAAATATGTAATGATAAAAAAGAAATACATAATGATAGTACCATTACCTTTTGTTTGTATCATGCTGTAGTAGACAGAATAATGGGCCCTTAAATATGTCAATGCCCAAGTCCTGTATATGTTATAAGTATGTTACCTGCATGACAAGAGGGACCTCACATGTACGCATCAGCTAAGGATCTTGAAATGAGAAAGAGATCTTGTGCCATACACATAAGCTCAATTAATCACAAGGATTCTTATAAAGGATAGGAGGCTCAGAAAAAGAGAATGACTGGGAGATACTACACTCTCCACTCTGAAGATGAAGTAAGGGACAAGGAGCCATGGAATATGGATAGCTTCTAGCAACTAGAGAAGACAAGGGAATCAAATCTTTCTGCAAAAGCAGAAAGCCTTCTGGCTTCAGGCCTGCTAACACACCAATTTTAATCCAATGAAACCCATCTCACACTTGTAATCTCCTGAAATGTAAGATAATAAATATTTTAAGCCATTATATTTAGGGTACTCAAGCAATAAGAAACTAACATACATATCGAGACTCAACAACCTATGGCATATTTGCAAAGATGGCACATTGAATACCCAACTATTTTCTTATAAAGACAGCTGTAACCACAAGCTCAGAGAATACAAACAGTAGAGCCTGCTAGAAGAGTTGTTATTAGTAGGCACAGCAAGGCTCAGAAATCATAGAGCATGTGGCACAGTTAGAATTTCCTTTTTACTGAACTGGCCACCATAGGGAAAAGTTAGAACCACGGTACTACTCTAAAGGTAGTGACAGAATTACAGCAAAGACATTTATTTGTGGTAGAAAAACAGTAATATTCTAATCTTTTCCTTTCGCTACAACTGTAACTCCTGACTTCCTATAAGTGTTCTAAAGTTTCAAGGGTTCTGGCAAACCCAAATTCTCCTTGAGAAGTATTTTCCTTAATTAAAAAAATCAGTCTCTACACCAGGGTAACCACTGTTAATCTCCTGTTGTTATGTTTTGAAGACCTGTATTGCTTACAGTGTTCTGTTCTGAAATGCTATGTTGTGTTTGACTCTATTCTGCTTTGTTTTGCTTTGTTTTGTTTTGTTATATTTTCTTTAAAATAAAAAGAAAAATCAGTCTCTAAATGTTTGATTTTTAAAATTACTATGGTTTCTGCACAATTAATCTTAACATGCTTAAAAGTTGAGAAAAATTCTCATGAAATTGCAATAAAACAGCCTTGTGAAAATGATTGTTTTTCTTTTTTTTGGTAAGTTATTATCATGTGATTCTTCTGCATATGAACATTGAGATCTGTTTCCTTCATCTATTTTCATGTGCCTCATACTACACTGTAATAAACCAAAAGATCCAAAGAAAGTAAAAGTAAACAAAAAGTAAAGGAAAACCTTATATATGCATGGCAAAGGAAAATATGAACTCAAAAAAATCTAAATGAACTGCAAATATGTGACTCTCCACTATAGGTGAAGAATCAGCACAGTGAAAAACAAACTCACCATACTCTCAATGAAGTAGGCAAAAAACTGTGAGAAATTACTAAGGACATAAAGCTTATAAAAGAAAGATAATGAGGCTCTTTCAGAAAATGTTAAAATAACTCAGTTGTTTCATTTCAGAAACACACATCAGTTTTAAAAAGACACTAGAAAGCTTGCTAACCTAAAAAGTGACCTCCTTTGGAATTACTATTTCATTGATGTTCTCTTCACAATTCCATCCATGCATTGGATGGAAACCCTAAAGCTAAAAAGCACCTCAAGAAATCATCTGGTTCTTTTTCTATCTACTGTGATTCTCAAATAGTCTCAAGTAAAAGACAACATATTGCCTTAGAAAAGGAAATGGTTCCTATCTTTGAAATGTTTAATGTTGAACATAACTTTGTCATTCATTCTTGAGAGAAACCCAAATTATAAAGAGCAAAATAAAAAACAGATAATAGGAAGTAAGGGGGCAGATCTTTCTCAAACGAAAAGGGAATCAAGAGATGGGGAGAGGCGAGAGGAAGGAGAGGGAAAGGGGATGAAAAAGGAATTAAGATTCCGCACAACTCCAATCCCACACAAGGAACATAAACATTATACACAAGGAACAAAAACACTGCATACAACTCAAACTCCACACAAGAAACACAAACATTACACACTGCCAACACACACTATTAAAAATGAAAATTAAAAACTGTCTAGTTTTTCTTGTTTATTGCTTTTTTCTGTATGTTTATTTTATTGTTTTTAGTCATATTTTCACAAATTTGTTGACTGTACTCATCATTTCACAGCACTGTCTTACGCTCTTAAGTGTAGGCTTTGACTGACATACTTAAAGTTTTAAAAAAGAAAGGGGTTAACTTAACAAGATCTCCTGGTTACTTAATTCAGGTACTTACTTTGGTTTTAAAAAAATAAGAAATACTAAATGATTCACCATTAAAAGCTGTGTATACCTTATAGCAGATGGGGTATTTAAAAATTTCTACTCTGAAATGTTTTCAGTCACCATTAGTGTCTTGGTTACATTTTTCTTGTTGCTAGGACAAAATACCTGACACCCAAAGTGAAACAAGGAAAGGTTTATTTTATTTTATTATTTATTTATTTATTTATTTATTTTTGCCTCACCAGGAATCGAACTCACAACCTCACACTTGCCAGGCAGGCGTTTAGGCCACTGAGCTAAATCCCCAGTCCTTAGGAAACATTTATTTAGCTTACAGTTTTTTGGAGACGTCAGTCCATCATCAGCTGGCTCTAGAGCAGGGTGGCATGGCACTGGGGCAACATTTGAAGGCAGCAGCCAGAGCAAAAATGGGGAAAGCAAGCCTCCTCTTCTCTACCCTTAAATTGTACACAGGCCACGCCCCCCTTTCAGGGCAGCTGTAGCACTCACAAAATGTCCTTGCCCTCCTTTGCACAGGGTGAGGATATTTACAAAGTAAGAGCCCTGGTTCCCTGCTGAATGTCTCAGTTAAACTTCTAAACTGCTCAAGTTGACACAATGTATCAACCATAACAATTAGAATCATTTTCTGAAAGAATATTTAATGGTATGGGAAATTTTGGTTTACGAAGTACAAAAAATGGGCACAAACTATGTATGCATATGAACCATCTTTTTCTATATGCTAATAAAAGAGAGACGTAAATAGGACACTTAGGATGTTTTTGCTTTTGTTTTTGTTTTATTTTGTATTTTAATATGCTAACTGGTCTAATTTACCTGCAAAGGAAGAGCAAAACATTGACGATAATGTTGTGCTTCCACATGACAATTATGTACCTTTACTAATCAGGATGGCTGTGTTCTAATGAAATTTCATTTAACAAACAAGCAGAGGATTGGATTCAGCATTCTAGCTCAAGTTGCCATTTCCTGTGCTAGAATACAAACTCCATAAAGGAAAGGATCATCTCCATTTTGTTTTACTATGCACAAAATGCACCCAGAACAGCACCCACATACAGCATGAACTTAATAAATATTTGTACAATAAATTATTTTTTGAAGAAAAAAAGGGAATCTATACTTATATTAAATCTCTATTCCATTATTTATGTTTCTAGAAATAAGAAAGGTCATTATAGAAGTACTGATCATAAGTGCAACTTGTATCTAAAAGTTGACTGGCAAAATAAGATTAAATTATAAAAACATAGTAAGTCCTATGTTTACAAGTTCCTATGTTTATGGGAACAAAACTGTAGACTTTTATATTAAAAAAGAAGAAAATGAATTCCAAATTGAAACTGTGGCTTCTCAGAAAAATTTTCTATCATTATGAATGCCCCTGTCATCTCAGGCCTACAAATCTAAAAGGCCGGATGTCAGATTCAGATGGTTGTCATATAAATTGGTGAGGAGGGGGGATCATAGCAGATGGAAAAGATCAAATAAAATCTCTTTACCAACAAGCATTTTATACCCCAGATAGATGAAAATAATTTCTTATTTGTGTAATTATTTTACCTTTACTAAATGGTCTATTTCTCAACTAAGATGTAGAAGTTAATAAAGATCCTGACCACCAGTATAATTTCTTATATTAGAAAAAAGTTGGTACTTACAGACTTTCTGATGTCTTTTGAAGAAAGATCAATCAGTTTCTTGTTCATGGACCACTCTTCATCAGATTCCATTATGGCTTTCTAAGAAATAACCATTTGTTAAATGGCGTAATATAGCAGCAAATACAAAGAGACTGCTTAAAATAATACAAAGAATTTATTACATGTCATAGTATACATAATAATACTATATAATACTAATAATAATACACAAAATTATCTGACTAGATTAAGGCTTCAATTTTTGTTATTTAAAATTAGAATGTCTTGTGTTAAAATCCTGTTAGCCAAAGACCAGTATTCTTTTACTTATTACTAACTCTTAAATACTAACTTTAGTTCAACTTTACATGAAAAAAAAAAACCACAGATAAGCCCAAGTACTTTAATACTGAACATATCTTGCAAATAAAAGTTCACAAATTTTGGTTTTATTGCTCTTAAGCCAACCAAAAACTTGAATTATTTGTAGCCGCATAAAAAAGTAAAATGCAGACAGTTAAGGTCTATTTTTCTCTTTAAAAAATGATAAGAAAAATACACAAAAAGGGAATTTTAAGACTTTTCCAGATTCAGCAATATAACGACTTTTTTTTTTTTTGCGGCACTAGGGATCTAACTCACAACCTCACACTTGCCAGGCAGGTGCTTAGGCCTCTGAGCTAAATCCCCGGCCCAATATGACTATTTTTTATCATAAAAAAATGCTTCCTAAAAGTAAAAGCCAGGGTGATGATACAAAATAATTACTTTTTATCTTATCATTAATAAAGCAAATTTTACAGATGAAATTAATATTCAAATAAGCACATTTTAAGTACATCAGATACATTGCTGCTTCCTATTTTAAAATCATGTGCTCCCTGACTTCACATCATAAGGTAGTACATTCAATACAAAATTGAAGCCAAGTGAAATAATAGAGAAATGTATTTTTAAGGATTAAACAAAAGGTTGAGCATACAGGAGAAATATGCTACACTACTCTGCAAGAGATGACATAAGTGGCTGCTACATGAGCAACAGGGGCTGCTCTAAGTTTGTCCCTGTCTATATCTCAAATGCTTCTAGTCACAATCACCCATGACTCTCCTGAGGAAGTACCAAAAAAAAAAAAAACACACTGGAAAAAATATAGTAATCTCTTTCTCAACTAAATTTGGTTAGCATAGAAATAGCATGAGCTTTTAGGAGTACAAGACTTATTTTCCCATACTTTAACAACACAATTCTTTAAATCAAATAATTATACTATTTTTCAAATTGTCTAAAGAGAAAATTTTTGTCATCTCGTTAACAAATTTCATAATCCTTATACCTCAAATTCACAAATGTTACCATTTTATATATAATGTTCTTATACCAACTCACAGAATATTATCTCCTTTTTTCTTGGCGTATGTCAATATTTCACATATGGTTCTATATTGAGGTATTTGCATTAGTCTCTAAATCACATTTGAGTCAGCAACAAATGCTAGTAAAAGCTGATTGAATATTGTAATGACACTTAATAGACTGTAAACTCTATAGTCATTTATTTCATGCCCTAAAATGCACACAAAAATTAGGTATTTTTCTCTAATAAGTATCACAGGTATTAAATATTAAAATTTCATCAATAACTTGTCTTAGCTATTGTAATTTTTAATATTTATACATTATCTTTGGTCCCAGTTTTTTAGTGATCCATTTTCTAGAATTATGATTACAGTTTTGACTTAGAAGTGCTTTCTGGTAAAACACACTTGAGAAATGAGGATTAGAATAGATATTATAATTTACTATTAGAAGCTAGCATGTTTTTAAAAGGTAAAAAGTCTACACATCTTCCAACAGATATATAATCAGCAGAAAACTTTTTACTATACCTTTATATGATATAAAATTTGATATATGGATATGGAAAGAAAAAATACATGAATAAAGACAACTCTACCCTTAGCACAGCAACAAAAAATAAGTATGCACACAAAAAAATGCCTATAAATACCTTAAAATAGACAGGAGCCATGTCACCCACTTCCTTTGGGAGAGGAATACATTCATAAACCATGTGATACTGTTTCTTCATGCTCATATTAGTTTCTAAAAAGATGCAGTCCAATCCTTTATCTTCAAACATCTTTACTAATGATTTCCTAAACATCTAAAGAAAGTAGAAAAAAATAGACACATCCATATATTTAAGTGCTTCTTTTCTACGTGTGTAAAAGACTTTAAAAATAATTTAATAATTTGAGATATCTATTAAAAGAAAATGGTGTCTAAGTTCAACATAAAACATACTACATGTGTTTCAATAATATTCATTTTTAAAGTTATACAACTAAATGTTGAGAAAAGTATTTATGGCTCATTATTAAAAGAAACACCAAAATTATTTTATTCTTAAAATAGATATAGAGATTCCAAATTATGAAGATGACATGAAACTGCTATATTCCTAGAATTTACTGTTTTCTACATTTCTAAGTTATCATTATTCACCTAACTTCTCATTCCTCATTTAATAAATGTGTCTGAATTAAAATTCCTTTCAATACATTTAGGTAAGGTATACTGCAGAATACTGCAGTTCACAATTTGTATCACATTATTTAAAAAAATCATGTAAACATGAATAATTTTGAAATTAAAATTATTTTCCTTAAACTATTAAAGCTATTTAGGGTTACTATACAATATCAATGCTATAATTTGTTCAAGTTTTAAAAAACATGTCCAAATAAAAGTTAAAGATAACAGGACAAAAGAAACACATTTATTTCCATTCTCTCTGGGAAGCAACCCTCAAAAATGACATTAAATCAACTTTTTTTAAAGGTATAAACCTACTCAAAGAGAACTGGAGAAGACACAATGAAAAGCAGATTACAATATGTGACTCGAATGCTAGAAAGCTGGTTCATACACTAAGAGGGAGAAGAAGGATCAGCAGGAATGGCAGGGAAGAAATCTGTGCTGCCCACAGAACCCTCAAAAGCCTCAGGAATTTACCTCATGGAAGCAGAGGTAAAGATGAAACTGAAACAGATGACTTACATGCCGATCCCCTCACCAGTAGAATATTACAAGATTATCCTCTGGGAAAGGTGAAATACAAGATAGCTGAGCTTGGAAAACCAGACACATTGGAGGGTACATACCCTTAAAATAGGGGTGTTGTAAGAAAGACTACTAAATGTTCTTAAATACTCAATATTCAGTCACCCCATCTTTCTTTGCCCCTCAGCATCCAAAACCCTGCATGCAAAATTAAGATGGGACAGATAGAAGAGATGCAAAAGGTCTTTTCTGGAGGGTCAGAGCCCCAAGAAAAACTTAAAGGAATCAACACCAGCAGTTTCTAAGTGAAATGGCCCCATCACATTGCTTCACAGTGAAGCCCACTGTATACAAGCATCAACAATCCTCCTCCTCCACCCCACCAGTGTGGGATTTTTTTTTTTTCAAATGGGATAGACAGCCTAACTATAGCATATATTTGGCCTATTTTTCAATGTGATAAGAAAAAATTTAAGAGACCAAGTATCACTATATTTAACAATTTGAATATTATTTGAAATTTATTATTTAAGTATGCTGTGCTAAAATTTATCTTGTATTTTCTATTACAGAGATCTAAAGTTAAATTTAAATGTTATATATAATGGTACATAATTAAAAAAAAAAACTCTTGAAAAACTGGCTACTGCCTCTACACACAATATTTTGTGCTGAGTCAAATCAATTTTTAAAATGTACCCAACAAAGGAAGTGAATAATCTTAAGGATATTCACCAGAGTATAATTAACATACTTGAAGGTAAAAACAAAAAACAAAAAGTATTTTTAAAAATACACAGTACTAGGATTCAAATATTTTATTATCCAACAATAATATATAATTTCTAATATTATTTTTCTTTTATCACACAAAGAGGCTATAATGTCATTATTTGTATAAAACACTTTGCTTTTCCTTCTTTCCTCAACTTTCCATAATGCATCTATCTGACCTACAAAAAAAAATATATTATTCCTTTGGGCAGAATTTATGTACGATTTTACCTCTGTATTTCTCCCCAAACTTAAAATAACATATTCATGTATTCAATATCTGTTGAACTGAGTATCTTTCTCCACCTCAATGCTTTCCATCAGGTAGCTTAATTTCTTACATATATAAAACAGACCACTAGAATTCTGTCATTAGTAAACACTTTTGGCACTGTCACTTATTCTAAGTTAAATTTGTTGGTATGTATACAGTCTTCAAACACATCCCAGAAAGCTCTAAAGTAATTTTAAAACCCTAATCTCCACACTTTTCACATTAAATCATCTATTGGTATTTCTGCTAATGTGGGGAAAAAACACTTTCACACCAAAAATAATAATCATATGCTTACTCTTCCATGGCCTTGGATGCAACAAAACAAGCTGCCCATTTAACTTTCACAGTATAAATTTTTAAAGCCCAGGAAATAAGAAACTAAACTTCATGAAACAAACCAAAATATCTCTTTTGGCATCTTTATCAGCATGCTACAAAGAGAAACATATCTTGTATCTTTTGAAGTCATGATTTTCATATTTTTAAACTATGGCTCTCTACAACTTCTATGCAGTTGTCAGGTGTTTAAAAGAAAAACAAGACCAACCTACTTCCCTCCCACTATCATTACAAGGTTTTGAAATAATTCAGCAACAATTTTATCCATGTTGTTGTGCCTTTCAA
Source organism: Cuniculus paca (assembly GCA_004365215.1). Taxonomy (NCBI): domain Eukaryota; kingdom Metazoa; phylum Chordata; class Mammalia; order Rodentia; family Cuniculidae; genus Cuniculus; species Cuniculus paca. Next base: position 38,355 of record RJWT010000783.1, on the reverse strand, counting down.
TCTCTTTTAAAAGTATCAGTCACCAAAACAAATCTCTAAACCCAAAATCTGGGTCAGATTATTAAAGGAAAAGAGCAGAAATTAAAACTAGACAAAAATGACAAAATCACTGCAGCAGAGAAGCCCAATTCCATGACAGGAAAATGTGGCAACTACTGATTCCCCAAACTTCTTTTTATTATCTGAAAATTTCTTTCTTTTTCAATAGCAATTTACTAGCTTACTGTGCCAATAATGATATCTCATGCTACACAAAGCACTGATTAGAAATCCAGATTGATTTTTAGGTCAAAATAATTATTAGTTTGTCATCAATTAGTAAACAAAATTTTCAATGGAAAATACAGTGGTATCTTGGTTCATGAATGCTTTTGTTTGTCAACAATTTGGTTCGCAAATCAAAGTGTTTGGCAAAATTTTGGTTTTGTCTGTGAACTCTGCATCTGGTAATGAACACAACCATAGCCGTCTTTCCTGCATGAACACAAATATGGCTACCTTTTCCAGGACCATGGAACAAACTGAGTTTGTGAACTGAAGTACTGCTGTAAAATTAAAAGGTTGTGAGTGATAGAAACATGATCTGCAGATATATACAACTATGAAAATACAAGTACCCAAATTCAGAAGTAAAATCATTGAATGAAATAGAAAACCCATTACAATATATGTATACAACACTTCAGAAAAATTGTTCATGAGCTTTACAATGATAAGGAGCATTATCATGCTGACCTGAATTTCTTCCCAGATGTCTTCATCCAACAGGGTAGCAGCTCGATGATGCTGCAAAGGGACTATCAAGCAGTGCCCCTCGGAAAGAGATTGGAAGTTAGGTAGACATAAGTAAACCTACAGGGAAAAAAATTCCAAAGGTAAAAGGTTATTGCGATTTATTCTTAATTAGATCAGGAAAGCTTCTAATAGGGAAAAACTAATAGTATTTAATGAAGTATACTTGCTTATAAGAAACACTGTTAGGGCTGGGGATCTAGCTCAGCGTTCTAAGCGCCTGCCTGACAAGCGCAAGATCGTGAGTTCAATCCCCGGTCCCGCAAAAAAAAAAAAAAAAAGAAACACTGTTAATATTTTTAAAGCCAAGAAGATAGCTTTTAATAAACTGGAAATCTAGGGCAAAAATCTCAATTTTCATTGCTACACATCATACAAAAACAAAAATTTTCTAAGAAGGGAAAAATGATTATATTTTATTCTTGATCTGAGAAAGCTATACACATTGAAAGCTCTTGAAACAACATAATTTTTGAGAAATAAAAAATTACTGGGCCTGATAATGCTAAGAGTAGTCTAACAGATGCCTATTGTTCAGTTCTGTCTTAGACACTTTCTGGTTGCTCAGACATAATACTCCCAAATTAAAGGAGAAAAGGTTCATTGTGCTTCAAAGTTTCAGAGTTCAAACCACAGCTGGCAAGCTCCAAGGCAGAAACAACATGGTGAAAGAGCGTAATGGAAGAAAGCAGCTATTTCCATGGAAACCAGGAAGAAGAAAGAAGGGAGGCACTGGGAACAAGAGTACACCCTTGCAAGTCACACACCCAGTGTCTTTAACCAGTCCTCACCTCAAACATAAGAATTTTGGGGGACATTTTTTTTTTTAGATAGAAACCATGATATTCTAGGCAATGCATGAAAGTGTGGAAGTGAAGCCAAAAGTGTAGTTGCACTGCTCCCTCATGGGCTTCTGGTAATGACTGTAACCCTGTCACACATTTTTGCCTTGCATCTCAGACCTTCTGAAATATGGGTAGATGTTTACATGACCCCATAACTCTTGCATTCTACATATCTGAAAAATAGCACCAGGTGGATGATGCAAAGGCTGGCAAATCTGATGAGATTAAGTAACAGCAAATCTGATGAGATTAAGTAGCAGCAAATCTGATGAGATTAAGTAGCAGCTAGCCCTCTGGACCATGGTTATAGCCGTCTCTGAATGCCTGAATGGCTAAATTCAGGAATACACTTTCTTAGGTGGCCCTAATTGAATAGACTCTCTTTTCCAGTGAACAATTTACCTTTTTCTACTCTTTACTATGTGATGGGTACAGTCTTGCTAATTTCTGAGATATAAATAAGCTTTTTACCAGAGTGTAATATACATGACCTCTAATCCAGTTGCTAATAGAGCCCTTATTTGCATCCAAAATTGCACGAGCCTAGCCTCTGCCATTACATTCCTATCAGTTTCTAGCCTTCTGAGTGCCAACCAAAATCATTTCAAACTCAGTTGACAGTATTCTATGGCTTCTCTAGCCTACATCTCCAAATTTTTCTACTCTGGTACCAAATTTTTCTAAACTCTTCCCACAGATCAGTTCCAAAGGCTTCTGAACCATGTGGTCACATACTGTCACGCAATAACCTCACTCCTGGTACTAATTTTTCTATATTAGTCCCTTTCCCCATTACTGACTAATAATCACGATAACCATAACTTAAAAAGAAGAGGTTTATTTTGGTTCATGGTTTTAAGATTTAGTCCATAACCAAATAGGTTTCAAAGCAGAAATGGCATGGTAAAAGCATGGCAGTATGAAGCAACTCCCACAATGACAGCCAAGAAGCAGAAACAGAAGGGAGTATCCAGAGACAAGAATACACCTGTCAAAGTTACAAACCCCAGTAACCTACACCTACCAACCAGGCCCCATCTCCCAATATGAGACGTTGGGAACATTTTAGATCTAAACCAAAACACCTTTTTTCTCTTATTAGCTGAAACACCAATCTAGCTAAGAGGAAAAGGAAATAACCTCAGGATACCTTTACCACTGATTAAACTGTGTTTATTTACATACATGTAAGCTGGTGCTATTTTTAAAATTATGTATGAATATTTTTAATCTGTAAGATTTACTAGGATATGTACTTAAATCAAATTTTAAAAATTTTGCTGAGAAAGGACAAAGTAAGAAACAATATTTACCTAAACTTACCAGGAAGGAGAAGGGTGGGAAAGAAGGAAGGAATGAAAACAAGAGTGATCAAGCCATGGGAATGTCTGTAGGCAACTTAAAAAATGAAATACAGAAATATCAGAAAATGAAATACTGAAGGAAATAACTAAATTTACCATATGACTATTGAGACAATGCTAGGGAATCAACAATGTGCAAAGAGATACAAATCTCTGCTCATAAAGAATCTGTAGAATGCTATACACTGAATGTCTGCATCACCCCAAAATTTGTATGTTTAAAAACTAATGCCACATGATGCTAGCAGGTAGTCTATGAAGTGATTCAATTGTGAATTTCTTTGAAATACTGTTTGCTGTCTCAGTTTAAAGTCAAAGTAATTCCTTAGAAACTCACAATCATATGTGATTTATTCAAGGAATATCTGAACAGAAAATTTATTTTTTATTCAGATTAAGAAAATAATTAACTACAATGTATGAGACAAGCAATCACACATTATAGAAAAGTGATGAAATTTCTTCTATCAATATTTAAAACATTTCTTTTATTGTAATTAGTAGTGCATATTAACTGTACAAATTAATGAGTTTCATTGTGACATTTCCATACATATATATAAGGTGCTCTGACTGTATCCAGTCTTTGTATTATCTTCTTACCACCCACCCCCCACCTCATCCCTTCCCCTTATAGATTGTTCCCTTCCTAATTTCATGTCAACTTTTTTCTCCTGCAGTGCATAAAGTCTGTATACTTTGAAACAGTCACAGATGAAAAGCTAAATATGATCATAGTTTTCAGGTCACAGACAGCAGAATAAAGCATAGAAAGAAAAGGTAGAAATTCAGAGCTCATAGAATGGGGAGAACCAGGATGGAAGCTAGGCCCCCACATGTGAGCCAGTTAGAGTGCAGACCAAAGAGAACAAGGAAGGTAGCTAAGCCCCCACATGTGAGCCAGCTGGAGCACGAACCAGAGAAAACCAGGAAGGAAGCTATGACTCCACCTGTGAATCAGCCTAAAGCCGGTAGTCTGAGCAACTATTTAGAAGACAACAATATGCCATATAGTAACTATTGTAGATTTCCTACTGTCTTATCACTGTTTCATTTCATTTTATTGTTTTATTCCCTTTAAAATAAAAATAAACACATAAATTTAAAAAAAGAAATGAAATTCAAATGGCTTCATGTTGAAATTTAATTCACAAAGAGATGTTAGAACCAAAAAGAGGCAATTAGGTCATAAGAACACCACCCTCATAAGAATGAGTATATTTCACTCCAAGAATGAGATGCTATAAAGCAAATTCAGTTGTTCTCACACTCTCAATTCTCTTTATATTTTTCCACCATGCCTGGGACAGCAAAAGGTTTCACCAGAAGCCAAGCAGACAGTGGTACCATGATCTTGAGCTTGACTGAATCTAGAACTGTGAGTTAAATACACCTCTTTTCTGTATACTTATTCAGTCTCAGGTGTTTTCTTATAGCAACAAAAATGAACTAAGACAAAACCCACATGGCAAGAAACTATTAAATTGTTTGTACACTGTGTCTTTGCCTCTCTCTGCACACACGCCTGTCTTCAGTAAACTACAGACAATGGAATCACTGAAAAAAATTCCCAAACTTCTGCTAAAGCACTGTAGAAAAATTTTAGATGTTATTTGATGCATATTGTATTCCTGTATGTTTAAAAGTATGGATGACACTAAAGGGAAATGAAGTATTTAAAAGGTGATAATTATAAAAATGTAAATATTTCTGTGAAATCCCAGAAAAAAACTTAGAAAAATTCCTACAAGTAAGTAGTTAAGATAAGGTCTTTTTTCTTTTAAAACCAGTTAAATGTTAAACTGATTTTTTCATTTACCTTCTTGATAAAGACTGGAGGGAAAGGGAAACAGAGTAAGGAAATGAAGTAAAAACAAAGTTCAAATTGATGAACTCTCTAGCTCAATGATCTAAAGATATTAAAGACTGTGTCTACATGACAACAAATTAAATATATATATACTCCCAAAACTAGTAGTTCCTGAAACTAGCATTCATTCATTCAACTCTTCTACTCTTACTTTTTCATTCTTTCTCCACTGCAGCTTTCTTGTTCCATCAACACCAACTTCATTTCCTCTGAAAGCTTTTTACTCACTGATGCCTCTTCCTGAAACATTCAGTTCATGCTTATCTTCACCCTATAGGTTCCTTCCCATCTTGCACAGCTTACTAGTATCTCAGAGAACCTTACTAAACCACCCTTTCAAAAATAATATTTCCCTCATCATTTGCCCCATTTCTTTACTTGTTTTACAACACCCTCAAATCAGGACAAGTATTAATTTCTTTATTTTCAGCCCTATTTCAGTACATTAAAATCTTCAAAAGTTTCCCTTATTGTCTATTTTTCCCATGACATAGACTTCAGCATGTATCAGGTACATAAAATTATCTACTTAATGTAAAAATAAGTTAAATATTTATTGAAATAAATTACTACTATGTACTATGAACAGGATCAAGTGACTGATATTTAATAGTGAGCACAAGTTATCTCCATGTTCACAAAGCTTAAAGTCTATTGGTAGAGAGATCCAACAATGAAGCAAATCAAAGAAAATATAATAAACTTCAAACTGTGAGACAGTCTAAAAGAAACAAATAGATTCTATGAGAAAGTATGCAAAGAAGTAGAAGCTATTTAAGACTCAGTCCCTCTGAGGTGATTTCAAGGCTAAGAGTCAAATGCTATCATAAGATGGCAAGGCTAATAAATGGCAGAAGCAGGATGTGAATCCACAAAATGTGGCTCCAAAGTCCTGATCATTAACTCCTCGACTGCACTTCTTAGAAGAATAGAATCACACACGGAATGAACCGTTTGTCACTTAAAATTTTATACTTGCTTTATGGACAATTCTAAGAATTATGAGAATTTAGGAAAATATCTGAAACACAGAAAAGAAAGCTATTCTTTGGGATCTTATAAAATTATGAAGAAAGAAGCAAATCTATGTATAGTAATCAATCTTTTCCTCAGGTCAACAAATTTTATATTTCTTACCTTAACACCTATTGCAACAATAAGGTGCTTGGGAAATTGAGAGCTGTCAAAACAATACAGACATTTTTCCATTTGTGCAACAAGACGCTGGTGCTCAGCAATAGCCTTTTTCCTCTGGTTCTGTTCCTCTTCACCAAGATGTTCTCTCTCAGCTGCTTTGGATACAAACATGTCATCCAGAGTATAATAGTCTCCGTCTGCTTTTCCCATAAACTGAAAAATCAAAATAACAGTAGTAGGGATGCAGTGGTTAAGATTTTATTGTACAACAGCACCCTGAAGTCATGTCTGTGTAAGTTCTATGATAAAACTCATATATTAAAAAATAAATTTTAAAAAATCATGATTATATTTAGGCTTGATATTCCACAGTGAATCAATCCATCAACACAATCACCATTAATATCATAACTAAAGTTTACTAAACATTTACTACATGCAACTCTGTGAAATCTGATTATGTTTCACACTCCTATGAAGCAGAGATCGTTTTAATTTCCACATAAAGGACAAGTAAACTGCAACATAAATAACTACTTTCACTTTTTAAATTAGCATATACACAATAAAGAACATAAAATATTCTACTTTATATCTTCTCCACACCTACCCCAACATAATCTGTGAACAGACTGATGCTTTTAAAACATTAAACACATATTTTATTTGTGTCTCTGCTTAAAATAAAAAGCTGCATGCTCTGTATACAGTCAAATCCAAACTCTGGTACCACCTATGAAATCATACACTCAAAAAGGCATAATGATAAAAACCTTGGGTTCTACACTCAAAATAAACATAGTAAAATTCTATCTCCTGTTTGTTAACCTTTAGTTAATTATTCTCTCCGTAGTCTCTCTATCCCTTATTTTCTCATTTTATTTTATTTATTTTTTATTTCCTCATTTTACAATGATTATAACAATATTATCCATCTACTGGGGGTATTCTCACAACACATGTCCAGCATACAGTAAGGAATTTTAAATGTGAGATACCATTATTATTACAAACTTCTTCATGATTTGGCATTGATGGTCTCCAGGCACATCTGACCACATCCTTACTCAAACCCTATGTTCCAACTACCGTACTTTCAGCACCCAAAACTACTGTTAGCTTCACACTTTGCATATACAGCTCAGTGATCAATTTTGCCCTTTGCGATGCAATTCTACTTATACTCATTCTTCATGTCTAGGCTTAGATTTATTAGCTGTCACCTCCATGAAAGAAATTACATGAATACACTGTATCCTACATGTTCATTAACCTGTTGCTTTCTTTCATTACAATATGTTCTTAGTCTACTAAGTATACAGCAAAACAAACCTGAAATTATCTTTTTAAAACTCATCAAATACAAAACAGTAGCAAAATGCTTGGACCTTAGCAGACATTTTCAAAAATGTAAAGACAGATTAACATTTATGCATTCATGGATAATATCAACAGAATGAAAAGGCAGCTCATGGAATGACAGAAAATATTTATAAATTATGTATCTGACACAGAATGTATATCAAAATATACAAAGAACTCCTACTTGATAACAGCAAAAACTGACTAAATAATAGGCACACGAGGTGAATGCAAAATTTTCCAAAGAAGATATATGAACGGCCAATAAGCATACGAAAAGATATTAAAAATCATTAATTATCAGGGAAATGCAATTCAAACACACATGAGTGATTCCCTTCACACTCACTAGGATGAATAGAACCAAACAGATAACACATATTGTCAAGAATGTGATGAAATTAGAACCGTTACACAGTTTATGGGAATGTAAAATGGTGTACCCATTTTGGAAAACGGTCTGATAGTTCCTCAAATAATGAAACATAAATTAACAAGCAAACATGTGGGTTACCACTTTTTTTCCATTTCTAGGTATTTACCCCAAGGAAAATGAAAACATATATCTACACAAAAACTCATATGTGAGTCTTTACAACAATATTATTCATAACAACCAACAGATGAAAACAACCTAAATGCTGATCAATGGATGAATGGATAAACAAACTGTAGTATACCTGCACAATGACATCATGCAACCATAAAAAGGAATGAAGCACTGATACACGCTACAAAATAGATTTTTTTTAAAAAATCACTATGGTAAGTGAAAGAAAGCCAATCACAAAAAAGCCACTGGTATTGTATATAATTCTATTAATATGAAATATCTAGAACAGAGAAATCTATAGAGATTGAAAATAGATTACTGTCTGCTTAGGGTTCAAAGGCAGAAGGATTTGCGAGTGAGAGGTTTAGGATTTCTTTCGGAGGTGATAAATTGCTCTAAATTGACTGTGGTGATGGTTGTGGCATTATACATGAATATACTGAAAACCACTGAACTGTATACTGTAAGTCAATAAATTCTTTACGATGTAAATTGTATCTTAATGAACTTGTTTAAAAAGAAAAAGAATTATTTACCCAAAGACAGTTATGGTCTTTGCCCTCTGCTCCCTAAAGAGAAACGCTAAGCCCTTGGAACTTAATGCCTAATAACATTACTTTTGTTTACCTGGGACTCTTGTGCCACACTAGATAGTGAATGCTAATGCTTAAATTAGTGGTTTTATTATGTAGCTCTGGACCAAATATCAGCTCCACCTCCAGAGTAGCTAGAAGGTAAGCCCAGTAATCAATCTGCGCAGTTAATTGTGTCTATATGAATTTTGCTAAAGTTTGAGTGAGATTCAGTGGTTGTCAATATTTTGTGGGTACTGTCACGCATCACTCCTAGGAGAAGTTAGAACTGCCTACAACTCCACTGGCACAGGGTGAGTGAAAGTTTAGTACTTGGAGCCCTCCCAGACACTGTTCTATATGTCTCTTCCTTTGCTAATTTTAGTTGGTATTCTCTTTGTAATTAACCTTAACTATGAGAAACACAAACTTTAGTGAATTCTGAATCTTTCTAGCAAAATACTGAACCTAAGGACGGTCTTAGGGACCTCTGTGCAGCTGGTGTCAGAAGAAGGGTGGGCTCAGGAATGTTCTAGTATCACATTTGGCTCGATGGTTAGGGACTTAGAACAGTTACACAGTTGGTGACAAGGAGATCTGAGAAACAAAAATGTGGGTGACCCTCTCTACATTTGCCACTGGCTACTCCTATCATTTCTCCAAAGAGTTTACAAACAGTGGGGCCAGATAGAGAGAAACCTTGGATGTACTGAACGACACAAACTTCTCCTGTCCAAAGCCAATCTTTTTATAGCTCCTACTGAATGCCCCACATGCCAATAACAGAAACCAGTAAATACTAAGCTCCTTTATGATATTACTCCCTTAGAGGATGAGGTTATGCCCTGTATGATGACTCTTTGCTTTTCGACTTAGGTTAGAAAGAGTAATACTACACACCAATGTAGGAACCACTGAAAATGAACCAGATTCAGAAAAGGGATATCTAATCATGGGCAAGATAATGAGTACCTCTGACCATCAGTTTTTGTTTATGAAATGGGGTTAATACCAATACAGATTAATTATAAGCAATAATGTATGTAAAGGACTTGACTTATAGCAACTTCTCAAAAAAGGTAGTTGCTGTAAGACATGGTACTCCTAGGACAATGTTCTCAAGTGAGTGCAACTTTATGACCTTCTTCCCCATCCAGGGATATCTGGCAATGTCTGAAGACATTTTTTTATTGGCACAAAACAGAAGTTGCTCTGGTGCTGAGTGGCTAGCTGCTGCTACACTTCTATACAGTACTTCTACAACAAATAGTTGGCCAGCCCAAAAATATCAAAAGTACCAAGGTTGAGGAACTATGTTCCAGAAGGATTCTGATTATATTATTGTGGTAAGAGAGTTGTTTTGTATTCACTAATGATAACCACTCACATAAATTGGAGAGTTAAACTGAATTACTACTGATACGCTAATCTGTTTTCAAATTCAAGCCTGGAAATGGAGGAAGTTAGTGAATTATATAGCATAAACATTAAGCACACAAAAATATTAAATGTCTTCTAGTCATGAAAGGTCATTTATTCTCCCACTTTTAAGTCTGAATAAAAACAACAAAAAACTCTGAAATACAACAAATTAACTTGCATATTATAAAAACTCAGATACTAAGAGCTTAGAGGAAAACTGCAGATTTTTTTAGTGTCATGTAGAAAGAATGGTTTGCAACAAATCTATATAATTAGTATTACATTATTACAAAGACACAGACAAGGCAGCCTAATTCTTCTAAAAGCATTTTGAAATTACGCCTATGTTTTTAAACCAAAATTTTCATCAAAAGGGTAAAACTGTCCTTCAAACTCCAGGCCCACAAATACACTGAAAAAAAGATGAATTAGTTGACAAAATATGACTATTTTTTCTTAAGAAAAACAAATTATTAAATCATATACTTAACTACCAACAATTTAAACTGAAATCAAAATCTGAGAGGATTATCCAACAGTCTACATATAATTTTATCATGGTCAAGAACTGGGACCTAATCACAATCAATTCTTATTTTTTAAGAACACAGAAAATAAACACTGGTGCAAATGTGAAGAAACTGGAAACTTTCTATACTGCTGGTAGGAATGTATAATTATGCAGGCACTGTAGAAAACAACTGGCAGTTGCTTATAAAGTTAAACACAGAACTACCATCTGATCTAGCAATTCCACTTCTACATATATACTCAAAAAAACTAAAGCCAAGAATAGTGGTGCATGCCTGTAATCCCAGCAGTCGGGAGGTTGAAGCAGGAGGACTAAAGTGAGCTTGAGGCCGGTCTGGGCTACATAGTGAGTTCAAGGCCTGAATGAACTAAACAGAGAGACCCTCTCCCAAAAAACAAAAAACAAAAAGAAAGCAGAGACCCAGATACTTGTATACCAATGCTCATAACAGCATTAGTCACAATAGCTAAAAGGTAGAAACAATCCAAATGTACATCAACAAATAAATGACTTAAATAAATAATATGATATGTATTTCAGTCTTAAAAAAATAAAATTCTGACGTATGCTACAAAAAATAATACGTATTTCAGCTTTTAAAAAAATAAAATTCTGATGTATGCTACAAAATGCACAAACTTGAAAAATCACAGTAAAAAATCAGATACAAAAGGACACAAATTGTATTATTCTATTTATATAAATTATCTAGAATACACAAATCCAGTGACAGAAAGCAGTTGCGGGAGAAGAGAAGACAGAAAGTGCAGGAATAAGAGCTGATGGATGTTTAATGATATAAAACTTGTTTCCGATGATTAAAAAAAAAACTTCTGGAAGGGCCAGTGCGGTCATGCATACCTGTACCCCGTTATGGAGGAGACTTAAGGATCCCAAGTTTGAGGCCAGCCCAGGCAACTTACTAAGAATCTGACTCAAAAAAAAAATAATAATAATAATAATTTAAAATGGGTTGAAAACATAGCTTAGTATAAAGGTTCTGGGTCCAATCCCAGGGGAAAAGTTCTAGAAATGGATAGGTGATGGTTGCACAACACTCTGAATGTATTTAAAGTCACTGAATTATATACTTAAAATGTTGAAATGGCAAAATGAGTAGAAAACTTCTGAACTAAAGAATGTTAAATAAATTATTTTTCTAGTATTCTCACCTCCCTCCTACTCCCTGCACTCCAAGGTAAGATTCAGAAAAAACGAACACTATTTTGTAAAGCAGCATAAACTGAACTCTTGCCTACAGCTTTTTTAGTTCCATATAAAAACAAAATATTCTACTATTTTATGACATCAAATTTCAATTTCCATTAAGGAACATCACAGGAATATATACATGAGTTCACATTCTTGCATTAGCGTCTTCTAAATCTAATTTCACCCATGTCTATGAGCATCTACACAAATGGGAATGGCAACCATATGAATCAAAAGGACCAAAGAATGTTCAAAGCTGGAAACTTCAATTTTCCTTAGCTTATTCTAACTAAACCTTTAAGAAAGGTATATCATGTAGTCTCTCAAGATTTGTTGTTAACAGATTATTTAAAATGAAAAAATAAAAGATTTACAGTCTAGAGTGTATTATGAAAATCTTCAAGGTGTACTTTAAAGATTACTTCCACCAAGAAATACATTAAGCTTTAAAAATGTATTAAGTCTCGACTCTGGGGGTGCATTCCTGCTAGCTGCATGGAAGATCCAAGCTCTGCCCAGACCACCATCCCAGAGCAATCCATCAGGGGAATGCCCAGTCAGCCTCACAGGTCACACAGGAAGCAAGCCCTGCCCAGCCCAGAGCCTCAGAGCCATCCATCAGAGAGCAACCAGCCTAGCCAACTGGTCCTGGAGATTTCGAGCTCTGCCCATCACAGCACAAGGCTCCAGTGCTATAGTTCAGGGGTACACCACTGCTAGGCACATGGGTATTACAGGATAAAAGCTCTACCCAGCCCAGCATCCCAGTGCAACCCATTGGGAGGGTGCCTTGCGAGCCACACAGGTCCCAGAGGTAAATGACAAAATGAAAGACAAGATGCAATCTCAGTCCTCCAGCCCACCAAGAACAAACCTGGGAGACACTGATATGGAAGACATTGGAAATTGCACAACTGAACCTTTCTGAAATAATAGTAACTGAAGTAAAGAAACATCTCCATGAAGCTATAGAGGAAATCAGATCAGAAATAATCTCTCAGGTAAAAAAAGAAATGACAATTATGAAAGAAGTATTGAGTGTACTGAAAGAAGATCTAGATTAAAAACATAGAGGAACATAAGAAAATGATGGAAACCTTGAATGAACAATATAACACAGAACAAGAATGCATGAAACTAATTCAAAGGGATACTCAAGAAGTTAAAAATTCCATTGAAAGCTGGCAAAACCACTTGAATGAAGCTGAAGATAGACTCTCAGACCTTGAAAACAGGATGGAAGCTTAAGATCATGAAAGAATAGATCTCTGAAAAATAAGAAGGAACCAGGAAACAACAATTCAACAGCTGCAAGATGACACAAAGAGAAACAATACAAGGGTGATAGGTGTCAATGAAAAAGCCTGGATCAACACAAATGACATAAGAAGACTATTTACAGAAATAATACCAGAAAATTTTCCAAGCATAGGAAAACAATCTGATATACCGATAAGTGAGGCACACAGGACCCCAATTAGCCATAATCAAAATAAATCTTCACCCAGACATATAATAATTAGAATCTCAGAAATTCAGCACAAGAACAGAATACTAAAAGCTATCAGAGAAAAAAAAACAACATATATGAAGGAAAACCTATCAGAATCACAGCAGACCTCTCAACACAAACTTTCAGGTAAAGAAGAGCTTGGCATGAACTATATCAAGTCCTAAAAGAAATCAAATCTCCAACACAGCTTGATGTACCCTGCAAAATTATCTTTGAAAATTGATGCAGAAATAAGATACTTCCATGACAAAGAGCAATCAAAGAAATTCATGACCACCAAACCAACACTACAAACAATACTGAAAGATACTCAAGAAAGAGATAAAGATAACTATAACTCCATGGAGAAAACCACTAAGCAGAGCCAACAATTAATTAGAGAGAAAAAGTAGAGAATCAACAGAAAGATAACATGACAAAGATAAGTCAGTACATATCAGTTATATCCATCAATGGAAATGGCCTCAACTCACCAATAAAAAGAAACAGACTGGCAGAATGGATTAAGAAACAAAATCCAATATGCTGTGTATAAGACACACATTTCACTCAAAACGAAATTCACAGACTAAAAGTGAAAGCAAGGAGAACAATACTCCATGCCATAGGAACCCAGCAAACAGCAGGGTAACTATTCTGTTTGCAATGTGAGCTTCAAACCAAGAATGATCCAAAGAGATAAAGAAGTTACCACATACTTGTTAGGGGAAAACTTCAAGAGCAAGAGATAACAATCATAAATATATACGCACCAAATATGGGAGCACCTAGCTATGTAAGATAAATATTAATAGACATGAAAAATCAAATAAGCAACAATACAGTTATAACAGGTAACCTTAACACTCCATTGTCACAAAGAGACAGATCAACCAAACAAAAAATCAGCAAAGAAATAAGAGAATTGAATCAAACTTGGGAACAAATGGACCTAGCAGATGTGGACAGTGTTCCACCCAATGACATAATACACAATTCTTCATGGCAGCACATGGGACATTCTCTAAAACAGACCATATTCTAGCCCACAGAATATGCTTAAGTAAATGCAAATGAACTGAAATTATCCCATGCATATTATCTGACCATAGCGCAAAAAAATTGGAAATTAATGACAAAAAACCCCAGGAGAACCCCATAAACATATGGAAATTACGTAACAACTCTACTAAACAACCAATGGGTCACAGAAGAAATTAAAGAAGAGGGCCAAGAATTTAGCTCAGTGGCATAAGCACCTGCCTGGGAAGTGTTAGGTCATGAGTTCGATACCCAGTGGTACCAAAAAAAAAAGAAATGAAATGAAGAAATTAAACAATATCTATAAGCAATGAAAATGAAAATACAACTTACTGGAAACTGTGGGACACAATGAAAGCAGTCCTCAGAGGGAAATTTATAGCATTGAGTTCTCACATCAGGAAAATGGAATGAACACAAATAAGCAACCTAATGCTGCACCTCAAACTTCTAGAAACAGAACAGCAAGTCAAGCCCAAAGCCAAAAGAAGGGAAGAAATTATAAAGATCAGAGCAGAAATCAATGCAACTGAAACTAAGAAAACAGTACAAAGAATTAATGAACTGAGGAACTGGTTCTTTGAAAGAATAAAATTGATAAGCCAACCTTATCAAAAAGAGGAAAGAAAAAACTCAAATCCACACAATAGGAAATGAAAAGGGTGAAATCACTGGAGACCCTGTGGAAATATAGATCATCAATACCTACTTTGAAAACCTTTGCTCTCGTAGTTTTGATAACACAGAAGAAAAGGACAGATTCCTAGAAATATATGAATTACCAAAGCTGGATCAAGAACATGTAAAACTGCTGAGTAACACAATTTCAGTTAATGAAATTGAAAATGTAATTAGAACATTACCAACCAAGAAAAGTCCAGGTCCTGATGGATTCACAGCTCAGTTCTACAAGAAATTCAAAGAAGACTTAATGCCAACACTCCTCAAACTCTTCAATGAAATTGAAAGGGAAGGAAGTCTCCCTAAATCATTCCTGGAAGCAAGTATTACCCTAATACCAAAACCAGAGAAAGACCCAACCAAGAAAGAGAACTACAGGCCAATCTCCCTAATGAACATAGATGTGAAAATCCTCAATAAAATACTGGCAAATAGAATGCAGCAAATCATCAAGAAGATTATACACTGTGACCAAGTGGGATTCATCTCAGGAATGCAAAGATGGTTCAATATATGCAAATCAATAAACACAATACACCATATCAACAGAGCCAAAGACAAGAATCACATGATCATCTCAACACATGCAGAAAAAGCTTTTGACAAAATCCAACACCCATTCATAAAAAAAAAACCTTACAGAAAATTAGAATAGATGGTCTTTACCTCAATCTGATAAAAGCAATATATGATACACCAACAGCTAACATCTTACTAAATGGACAAAAACTGAAAACTTTCAGCCTAAAATCAAGAACAAGCCAAGGATGTCCACTGTCACCACTCCTATTCAATATAGCTCTAGAAACAGTCAGAGCAATTACACAAGAGAGAGAAATAAAAGGAATAAGGATAGGAAAGGAAGAAGCTAAATTATCATTATTTGCAGATGACATGGTACTCTACACAGAAGACCCCCAAAGCTCCACTGAAAGACATCTAGACCTAACAACCAAATTTGGTAATGTATCTGGATACAAAGTCAACACTTAAAAATCAATAACATTCCTGTACACAAACAACAAACTCACTAGAGAGAAATAAGGGAAATCACATCCCTCATGATAGCATCCAAAAAAATGAAATACTCACAAATCAATCTAACAAGGGAAGTAAAAGATCTATACATTACATTACATCTAATATTACATTACTCTGAAAAAAGAAATCGAGGATTTCAGAAAATGGAAACATTCCTTGTTCACGGATAGGAAGAACAAACATTGTGAAAACAGCCATTCTCTCAAAATTGTTATACAGGCTTAATGCAATTCCAATCAAAAAATCATTAGCACGCCTCACACATCTACAGAAATCATTCCTAAAATTCATCTGGAACCAGAAGAGACCTAGAATAGCAAAAGTAATTCTGGGCAACAAAGGCAGGGCAGGAGGCATCACAATCTCTGACCTGAGATTGTACTACAAAACTACTGTGATAAAATCAGCATGGTACTGGAATCAAAACAGACCTGAGGATCAATGGAATAGATTAGAAGATACCACCACAACTACAACACACTCGGCCACTTTATCTTCAAAAAAGGGGCCAAACATGTTCAGAAAAGGAAGAAAGCCTCTTTAATAAGTGGTTCTGGAAAAACTGGCATTCCATACACCAAAAACTAAAACTAGACCCATGTCTATCACCACGCACTAAACTAAAGTCAAAATGGATCAAAGATCTAAATATTAAAATAGGAATGCTAAATCTACTAGAAGTGAAAGTAGGTAGAAATCTTGCAGACACAGGGGTAGGCAGAGAGTTCATGAAGAAAACCCAAACTATACAGGAAGTACTTCAAAGAATAAACAACTGGGATCTCATCTTACTAAAAAGTTTTTTTATAACAAAATAAATCACCAATAGAGTGAAAAGAAAACCCACATATTGGAAAAAAATCTTAGCCAACTCTCCTTCAGAGAAAGGACTTCTATCTAGAACATACAAAGAATTAAAAAAGATAAGGCCCCAAAAATTCAAAAAATGGGCATCTGAGATGAATACACACTTCTCAGATGAAATACAAATGGCAAATAAATATATGAAAAAATGTTCAGCATCATTGGTCATTAGAGAAATGCAAATTAAACAACACTGAGATTCCATCTCACTCCAGAAAGAATGGCCAAGATCAAGAAATCAACCAATAACAAATGCTGGAGGGGCTATGGGGAAAGAGGAACTCTTTTCCACTGTTGGTGGGAGTGTAGGCTGGTGCAGCCACTGTGGAAATCAGTCTGGAGGTCCCTCATAAAGCTGCGATTAGAGGATCCATTTTACCCAGCTCTCCCACTTGTGGACATTTTCCCAGAAGAATTGAAAACATCATACTACTGTGATATATGTGCACCCATGTTCACAGTAGCACAATTTGTAACAGCCGAATCCTGGAAACAAGCCATGCCCTTCAAATGAGGAATGGATAAAAGATGTTGTGTTTTTATACAATGGAGTACTATTCAGTTATAAAGAAAGATTGAACCAATGCTTTTATAGGTAAATGGACATGATTTGAGACCATATCCATAAGTGAAATAAATTAAACTCATGTATAAATACCATATTGTCTCTCTAGTGTAAGAAACTGAAAGAGCAAATACAATCCAAAATCTACAATAAATATTGTGTAAGGGTAAGAAACTGCTCAAAGAGAAGTAACTGAGATAGGGGAAAGGAAGAAAGAAGGGAAAAGGAAAAAAGACAAATTGGTGTGTGTGTGTGTATGTGTGTGTAAAATAGCTAAGATGACTATAATACTAATTCTATCAGTTCTTGAAAAAGAACAGTTAATACTCATATGATTAGATCAATTTTGCATGTCTACATCTGGTAATCTAAGCAACCCTTTTGAAGACAAACAATATGCAATATAACAACCACTGTTAAATTCCTATCATCTTGTTTTGAAACCCTATATTATTGTTTTGGGTTTGTTGTTGTTGTGTGTCTCTTTTGCTTTTTTCTTTTTTCTTTTCTATATCTTTTTTCCTCTTAAATAAAAAAAATATATATATATATTAAGCCTCAAGCATTACACACAAAAAAAGATAAAACTACCAACAGAAATAAAATCATCTTAGTTTTTTAAAATTTAATGTAAAACCCTAATTTGAGTTTTTTCTTCTTCTACCAGTCATCTCTTCCATTTTTTCCACCCTTCTAACCCATGTTTAATGCTCTATCAGTACAAAAAGCATAAAATTACTGCCCACAGTGTGAACAAAATTAATGAGGAAAGATGTATATAGATTTCAGGAAGACGTATCTGAGCTGGTTGCCAAGGAAATGCTGACGTTAGATTTTAAATGGGAGAGTTTATATTTAAAGAATGTTAGAGTCAATATAATGTATTTTAAGAAAGAGCAAACACAACTTATTATTCCCAAACACCAATAAATGACACACGGAAATTGCACAAAGACAAGTAATCTAGGTAATACTCAACAATTATCCATTAACATGAGTCATTTGAAATGTGGTAGTGTTTAATGAAAAAGCTGGCCAGGGAGTTAAAAGTTGAAGCTTCTGATGCTGCCTTTTATAACTCATTAGCTACGAAGAGCAGGAAAGTCATTTAATCTCTCAAAAGCCATTCAGTTATCTTAACAGTCTCAGTTTCCTCATTTGTAAAATACAGAAGGTTAAACAAGACTAAAAGGGTCTCTTTCTAGAATCTGAAACGATCTGGTTCTACAATTTCAAAAGAAAGTAAATGTAAAACATGAATATATTCTTTTTCTGGATACTTTTACAGTTCCTTCAACAATCATGTATACTATCTTCAGAAAAAAACTGAAAAGCACAGAAAGTATTAAAAAACTGAACAACCATAATTCCCCTACTCAAACAAATGCAATCAAATAAATATCTGGCATGAGATGCCCTTCTTGACCTGTTTTTTGTTTTGTTTTGTTTTGTTTTGTTTTTTGTTTTTTGGTACTGAGATTCTAAATCAGGACCTCATGCTTGCCAGGCAGACACCATTTGATCTGTTTTAAGAAACTTTATTCAAATCAATGGTAAAATACACCAGAAGAAAGTTAATGTAACCTGAATTCTAGAATTGCAAGAAAAAAGATGAGCAATAAAAATTAAGCAAATCATATATTAAGAAAACAAAAAGTAAAATATATATCAATAACCAAAGGCAATCAAGTAGATTTGAATACTGACCAGAAATAGTATCAAATTTGCTGTCTAACAAGAAACCTTTCCTGTCACTCTGGTGTTGCTCCCAAAGACATTTCACTTGTCTTTCACAGTAATCTGTACATCTGCAACTATCAAACTTATTTTTCATAATTATCTCTTTAATATTTCTTTTTCTTCATTAGCCTATGAGCTCCAGGAGCATGTCTTCCTTACATGGCCATGGATCTCCAGAAGGAAAACAACTCACATGCTAAACAACAATTGATATTTGGTCTATATCAACTACTCCCAAGGCCTTATATCCATTTTCAGAGAAACTACTAAGGGAGGGAAATACTCACATTCAAAGACATTTGCCATGAAAACATGCATCACTTAGATATCTAAATCCAGGAATTAATAAACTATGGTTTACAGGCCTAACTAGGCTGGCCATGTTTTTATAAATAAACTTTGTTGGAATATAGTCACAACTATTTATTTATAAATCACGTATGGCTGCTTTTGTGCCACAGTAGCAGAAATGAAAGATGAAACCAAAACTCAAAAGTATTTACCATCTGGTCCTTTACAGAAAAAGTTTGCTGACTCCTGTCATAGACAACTAAGAATAAATATAGCAAACAAGCTTTTGTGATATCTTCATGAAAATAACATCTCTAAACTACCTACCAGTGATATTACTATTTCTAAAAAAGTAATAACTTAGCTACTTAGCTCAAGAATAAGAGATTAAACATAGTATTTACAGAACAGATTAAATACTTCAAGTATTTTATTTTTATAAGCTTTTGATATTACTTCAACTTTTTACCATAGCTAATTTTAATTATTAAAGGTACAAAACAAATTGCTACAATGCTATGGTTAATTACTTGGCAGGATGAACTAAGAATCACAATGCCAAATCAGTATTTCCATAGCAACCTGAACCTCCATTAGCTCTACCACAAATAAGTCATGACTGGCATTGCTTTGTACATTTAAAAAAACAAAACAAAATACCTTTGTCCTTTGTTAAGAAAAACTGTCCAATTGATGCAAATCAATCTTTTTCTTTCTGCTATCACATACAAATCAATCAATATTACCTTTCCAAAAGAAACATGACAAATTTAACACAATTACAGGAAGAGAAAATGATTGTTATTATCTTTATTTCTTAGGAGGCTAAAACCAAAGTAACATCCTACTCAATAATACAAAGAAAACAATTTGTGAAAACAACATACTTGTGAAAATGATAATGCAACACTATCAACTATATTTAAATTGATCAACACTTTCATGAAAAATCTGAATTGCATATGTATCGGTTATATAACTATTTGTACAGTTTGAAGTTTAAAACCATTGTTACTGACTTCTGCTTAAAATTATTAGAAAATACATAAATTATACAAAAAAAAGTATGAACGGAAGATGGAAAAGAAACATCTACCAAGTGCCCACTATCTAAATTAGAGAGCGTTCCCATAAATAAATACAGTAAGATGGTTTCATCTTAAACATATTATAAAACTGGAATATTATTTGATAGATCACACCTGTTAAAGCTAATACAGACTAAGAATGAACTTTTAAGAGTCAAAGATCATAGGTAAATTTTTCTTAATATTCTCACATCAATAATGTCCTAGTTTAGGAAACTTCAATTTTAAAAATCAATTTTAAAATGCTGAGACACCAAAGAGTTAATGTAGTATTTACACGTCTGATTCATTTCACTTAAGAGTATGGTCTCAAGGTGCATCAGTTTACCTACAAATGTCTCAAGTGCATCTGTTTTATAGCTGAGTAATACTCCATTGTATGAAAAAAATACATCTGTATCCATTCATCAGCTGATGGGCATTTGGGTTTACAAACTGTGATGCTATAAACATGGGTATGCATATATTGCTGTAGTATGATGCTTTTAATTCTTTCAGGAAGATACCCAGAAGGAGAATTGCCGGGTCAAATGGGACCTCTAGTACTAGTTTTTTGAGGAATCTCCACACTGATTTCCATAGTAGTTGCACCAGTCTGCACTCCCACCAACAATGGAGACAGGTCCCTTTTTTTCCCACATCCCTGCAAGTATTTGTTACTGGTTGATTTTTGGTACCATTCTTTCTGAGGTGAGATGGAATCTCAGCACTGCTTTAATTTGCATCTCTTGAATGACCAGTGATGTTGAATGATTTTTCACATATTTACTTACCGTTTCTACTTCTTCATCTGACAAGTGTGTATTCATTTCAGATGCCCATTTTTGAATTGGATCTTTAAATTTGGAAATTGTGACTTTTTTTCAATTCTTTATATGTTCTAGGTACTACTCTTTAGTCTGTGAAACAACTGGCTAAAATGTTTTCCCATTCAGTGGGTAAATTCTTTTCATTCTGTTGGTAAATTCCTTTGCTGTGCAAAAGATTTTTAGTATGATTAGATACCAGTTGTTGGTTTCATGTAATACTTCCCATGTAATCCAGACTTATTCATGAAGTCTTTCCTTTATGTCTTCAAGAATTCTACCTATTCCCTCTTCCAGCATAATTGGTGTTTCTGTTTTAATATTTAGATCTTTGATCCATTTTGATTTTAATTTCATGCATGGTGATAGACATGGGTCTAGTTTTAGTCTTCAGCATGTGGAAAGCCAGTTTTTCCAGCACCATTTATCAAAGAGGCTACCTTCCTTCCAGTGAATGTGTTTGGCCCCTTTATCAAAGATAAGGTGGCCGAGTATGCTTGGAATTGTTTCTGCATAGTCTAGTCTGTTCTACTGATCCTCAGGTCTCTATTGGCTGTTTCGTTTTGCTTTGTTTTGTTTTGTTTTTTGACAGTACCATGCTCTTTTTTACCACAGTAACTATAGTACAATTTCAAGTCAGGGATTGTGATGCCCCTAGACTTGCCTTTGTTGCTCAGAATTGTTTTTGGTATTCTAGGTCTCTTCTGCTTCCAAATGAATTTTAGGAATGTTTTCTCTAGATCTGTGAGGTATGCCATTGGTATTTTGATCAGGACTGCAGTAAATCTGTATAATAATTTTGGAACTGTGGCCATTTTCACTAAGCTGATTCTTCCTACTCAAAAACAAAAGTTATTTTTCTATTTTCTTAAGTCCTTTTCAATCTCCTTTTTCAGAGTACTGTAGTTTGCAGTGTAAAGATCTTTTTTACTTCTTTTGTTAGATTGATTCCTAAGAATTTCATTTTTTTTACTACTATTGTGAAAGGTGTTTCCCTATTTCTCTCTCAGGAGTTTGCTATTTGTGCACAGGAATGCTACACATTTTTGATTGTAGACTCTGTATCCAGGTATGCAACTGAATTTGGCTATTAAATCTAAAAGTCTTTCAGTGGAGTTTTTGGGATCTTCTATGTAGAGTATCATGTATCTGCAAATAATGATAATCTAACTTCTTCCTTTCCTATCTTTATTCCTTTTATTTCTTTCTCTTGGCTAATTGCTCTGGCTAATGTTTCCAGAATTATATTTAATAAGAATAGTGACAGTGGACATCCTCATCTTTGTATTTTTCCTGATTTTAGAATGAAAGCTTTCCATTTTTGAGCAATTTAGAATGTTTGTTGGTTTGTCATAGATAGATTTTATCAGACCTAGATAAAGACCATCCATTCCAATTTTATGTAGGGTTTTGTCATGAACAGGTGTTGGACTTTGTCAAATGCTTTTTCTTTCTGCATCTATTAAGATGATCATGTGATTTTTGTTCTTGGCTCTGTTGATATGGTGTATTACATCTATCAATTTGAGTATGTTGAACCATCCCTGCATCCCTGGGATGAAACCTATTTGGTGATGGTGCATAAGACCAAAATGTGTTATAGATATTGTGAAATAGAAAGAAACTGTTCAAGAGGAAATGAAAGCTTGGGAGAGAAAAAGGGGAAAGGAAGGAAGGAGAAAGAAAAAAATGAAAAAAGAAGAATAAAATGGAAACAAAGTTTCATAAATAAGGAGTTCGGGAAGAGGGGTTAAGGGGGGGGGGGAATTGGGAAAAAGGAATTAAGATATATCACATCCAGGCACAAATTCCCTATGATGAATGTGATCATTATGTATATCTAAATTGTACCAATAAACTTAATTTTTTGAAAATGTTAATGCTTTCAGGACCATGGACAGAGGCCATGGGGCACTACTGGCTATAAAGGCACAAGATGAGCTTGTCTTCTTCAATTTTGAAGTAACACCACACAAAGAATGTAAACATTAAGTACTACAAACATGTATCCCCCAGCCAAAAAAAAGGAATGGGATCAATGGATAGGGGTTAGGAAAGGGGATTTAAAAAAGGAATTAAGAAGTGTTATACACATGTACCAACTTTCCGCAGGTAATATAAAAATTATGTACTATTCACATATACTAATAAACTAAAAAATAGTAGTGATACCCAGCATTAGGTTAAGTGATCTTTAATAATACTTAAGATTTTATTGAAAACAGAACTGATCTTTTATTTCTTTAAATCTTGTTTAAAACACACATAGATAAATCAATAAAACCCCATTATAATGTGATTATTAAAAAATAAATAAAATGTTAAGGGAAACTAATCCAGTGAAAATTCAACTAGTAGCAAAAAAGTTAATATAAAAAGCAACCCTACATAGGCACAGTGGCATACACCTGCAATTCTAGCACACTGGGAGGCTGAGGCAGTAGGATCACAAGTTCAAGCCCAGCCTGGACAAATTAGATTATTTGTAAGACCCTGTCTCAAAATTCAAAAAGAAAAAGGCAAGGATGTAGCTCAGTACAAAGGCCCTGGGTTCACTCCCCAGTACTGCTAAATCAGTCAATCAATTCTACACAATACAAATATTAGATCCCAAAATATACAAATAAAACAAAAGAAACCCATAATATAACAAGCAATGGTGGTGAAATATAAAAAAATACAAATAGATCTTAGTAACTTACTAAATAAAACAAAATCTCCGTCTAAATATGACAGAAGAAAGATACATAACCATAAACTCCAGACAGACCTGAGTACTACCTTGCAAACCTACTTTACTTCACTTAAGAATTTTCCCAAAAAGTGTTTCACATTTTCTCCAACTTCTAATACACCTTTTTCCATCTTTACTAAGTTAACAAGCTTAGTCTTTTCACTGAACTATTAGAAACAATAAAAAGAAAACTTGGTCCACTACCAAATTTATGAACCTATCTGCATTTGTATACTAATACATTCCCTTCCCTCACCTTATAACTGACAGTCGATAATCAACTCCGAAGACCAATTCTTCCCACATTCACTCCTAATAGTTAAGCTTTCCTCTTTACAAAGAACCACACTTACCAAAGTCAGGTTAACAAAAGTCTTCACATTGTGAAACCCAGTGGTCAATTTCTTCATTTTTAAAGATCTTACTCAACTTTTCAGAAGCAAATGACAATCATTCATAACCTCACCTCCTTCCAAGTTTCCCTGGCTTCTGAAATCTCATACATACCCTCAGCTTTCTTCCTTTCTCACTGACTGCACATTCTCAGTATCATTTGCTGAATCCTCTCTATTCTTTTCCAGATGGTACAGTACTCTAGGCTCAGTCTTTAGAATCCTCATTATTAACATCTTAAATCCCATGACTTCAAATATTATTTAAATGCTCACAGCAACCAAATCTACATAGGACAACCAAAACCTACTCCCAGAGCTCCAAAGGTAGCCATTCCATATCACATATCTAATAGAAATTCCATATTTTACATATCCACAACAGTTCTTTTGATCTCCCACTCTCACCCATACCACACAAAATTTGTCTTACTTTTCTTGTTTCAATATATGGCTCAAACATTGTACCAATAATCCTAACACCTCTTACCAGTTTACCAACCTAACAGGGTTCTTATTTGTGAAACACCCTAAGTGCTCTCTGTTTCCATACTTGCCTCTGTACATCCATGATCATCCCCAAAGAGCAGCCAGAAAAGTCCTCTTAAAATATCATAAACCAACATATAAGAATTGGAGGCAAAAGAAAAAAAAATTGTGGATTTGGAGACATCCAAAGCCAGCTTGTTCCCCGCAGGCTCAAGACTAACCATCTCACATGAAAAAGAAAAAAAGAAAAAGAAAAAGAAAAAGAAAGAATATCCATCCAGATCATGGCATAGCCCTGCTAAAAATCTTCAAATGGCTTCTCATTCAAAACAAAAGCTCCTCACCAAATGACACATAAGACCCTACATGCAATGTCTCCCATCTCATCTTCTACTTCTCTTTCCTTTCTTTCCTCTTCTTACTATCTGTTGGTGTTTTTCAGGTTTGTGCCTGCTTCAGATTTTTTGAATTTGCTGTTTCTTCTATTTGGAATATTCTTCCCTCAGATACTCTTCCCACCTCCCTCCCTTTGTTTAGAATCTAACAAAGTACACAGGCCCTCCACAGAAGCCTTTCTCCTCTCCACTGAAAACACGACTCATTATTAACTTCTAGTTTGCTTTATTTTACATACAAATATTTTCCATCTGTAATATATTATTTGTTATACAATATTTTACATTATGTATTTGTTCACACTCCATCTCATGGGGTATAAATATAAGCCCTTTTAGGCATGAACTGACTTGACTGCTTCTTGGTAACTAAAACACAGTAACTACCATAAACAGGTGAACACTACTGGGTTAATAAATTATCTAATACAATTTTCAACATGGATATCTTTATGTATAAATGAATAGAGTACCTTGAAATTACTAAAACTGTAATTCAGGCTTCCATATAAAGTGGTATCATTTCTAAAAAGAAAACTCATAAAAATATGACCTCTTTTCTGCACTGAATTTTCAGACCAGGACATTTCTAGCAATTCCTCCAAAATAAACACAGGTAAAATTATACTAATATACTGAATTTAAGATCCCACAGAACTCTGGGCAATACTTACAATGACATTTCTAATTAAACCCAACATATGTTATTCACCACCTCCTCATACCTCTGGCACTCACAGATACCTTGGTTACCTTTATTTCAGCTCTCATTAATTTTTGACCAGGTAGTATATTACATTTTTTTTAAAAGATTGTAAGCTTAAAAAGATAAACAGAGTAAGGTCTCTCTCCCATTCCTGTCTCTCAGATACCCAGTTAAAACTCCCACTACCAAAATATAACTATTGGTATTATAACACATGGCTTTTTTTTTTCCTGAAAAGGGTCAAGCAGTAAATATTTGCAGCTTTGTGGGCTACACAGTCTCTGTTACAACTATTTAAGTCAGTCATTACAAAGCAAAAGGACCTTTAAGCAATACGTATGCTACCTATTTGTATTTCAAAAAAAAAAAATTTTATTTACAAATACAGGCAGTGAGCTGGGCGTGGTAGCTCACCCCTGTAATCCCAGCACTCGGGAGGCTGAGACAGGCGGATCGTTGTGAGTTCGAGACCAGCCTGGGCTACAAAGTGAGCTCAAGGCCAGCCTGAACAGCATAGTGAGACCCTGTCTCAAAAACACCAGGGCTGGGGATCTAGCTCAGCGGTCTAAGCGCCTGCCGGGCAAGTGCAAGGTCGTGAGTTCAATCCCCGGTGCCGCCAAAAAAAAAAAAACGAATACAGGCAGTGAAATCAATTTTTTGCCTAGAATCACAGTTTGCCAAACCCTGTCATAGGACTAAGTTTAAACACAATCTCTCTTTTGATACAAAAGTGTTTAGAAAAAAGTGATGGAAGAGACTGCAATAACGAATCCTACTTAAAACAGAAATTCACTCTATTCCGGAAATGATGTGCTAATATAATATATATACATACATATTCATATAAATAAATTGAAGCATATTCCAAAACGTCTCCTCTAAAATCTGTAATATATAACTCCAAACAGTTCCTTTTACGTCATGGCATAATTACAAAAAAATTAAAAGACCATTAAGACAAGACAGGCTAGTAATTTAACAAGCACCAGATTGCCAATCATTAAATCTGCCCCAAACTTCAAGTGATAAATTAAATATAAATTTAAAATCTTCATAGAATACATTAAAGCCATAAAATGGAATCTACATTTAAAAAAATTCAAATTCTAAACGTGTATTTTTCTAATATGTTCCTCATATGTTTTATAAAACATTTCATTTAACAAACTTATAACCAAGATTAGAGAAAAACAGATCTCTCTAAAAAGTAGATTACTGACAGATTGAAGAACCAGCTCCTCAAAATCTAAACAATCCAAGAATATCTTACCTTAGATGCCATTCTCATAAAAAGTTTGTTTTGACTTTCTGCTGTTCCCATCTTTTCATTTTTAACTAAATCATTTAGGTTTAGATGATCATCATCATGAAAGTATCTGACTCTTTCTTTTTCCTCATGGGTAGAAACCTATGGCAAAATGAACATTATTAATTTGGATAAAATATAAGCCTATGAAGTGTTTTTTAATGTACTACCTATAAATCTCCTAATAAATGTAAAACTCCCACCACGTATCCCAACACTTCCTTTCGGTCTCTCCCTATTCTACCTTTTCCTCTCAGTTGGCTCTACATTCAGGTATGGAATAAAAAAGTGTTATTTATTTCACCCACATCAAACCTCCTTGATGCTGCTCTTGTATTTCCTTATCTAAATAAATTTTGGCCTTCAATTTCTTTGAGATCTTTGGAACCAGAGTCCCATGATTTTCCCCAACAGTACTACTCTTTCCTTCACTAGCTCATAGCTCTCATATGTCATGACTTTAATCATTCCCTGGCTCCAAACCTTTAATATCTGGCCCACTTGTCCTTTCATTATATGCAAAAAGCAAACTGAGTCAATGTGTCTTCCTTCTCTGTTCCTAGACTGTTCAACAATATGCAACTAAAAAAGAGCTCTCAGTACCAACTGGCAATGTGTTTATAGAACCCAAGTCAATTGTCATTTCGTATATCCAAACCTTTACTACTGTTCTTCACTAGTCTCCTCTTCCTAATTATTCCCATATTAGAAAAGTGTCTATCTATTGTCAGTTGTCAAAAGAAATTACATTTCTATCATTTCTATTTGTTGAAAGAATTAATTAGAATCATTAGTAGCACAGGCAACCAATGGAGAAATAAATATTCGATAGAAAAGTTCAGGATAAAAAATTCTTTCAGATACTCAACTGTCATTTGTATGATCTGCAAATTTAAAACAAAAACCTAACTTAGGAAAATTAAATATGGTATGTTGTTTTTGCCATCTTAAGGGCCTTAAGATACTACTAAAAACTAATTGCTGGAACTGAAAAACAGAAAAGAAAATTAGGTGTATAAAGGCTCACAGAATCTACATAATTAACACATTACTGTGTTTGGATACCCCATTGTCAGGTCCCAAAAGCTTGGTCCCAAAGACATACAATGAAGTATGTAAAAAGAAACCAAATACAACACCAAAGAAATGTACAATAAATTAAAACTGCTTCTGGGGCATGGTGGCGCACGCCTGCAATCCCAGCACTTGGGAGGCTGAGGCTGGAGGATCGTTGCGAGTTTGAGACCAGCCTGGGCTACAAAAGTGAGTGCATGGCCAACCTGAACTGCATAATGAGACCCTGCCTCAAAAAGACAAAAAAAAAAAACATTTAAAACTGCTTTAAACATTAGGGAGGGAAATCATAAAGATCAGAATGAAAGTTAATGAAATTGAGAGAAAAAACAATACAAAGAATCAACAAAACATAGAGCTGCTTCTTTAAAAGAATAAACAAAATAGACAAACTCTAAGCCAAACTTATTAAAAGAAAGACAAAAAAAGACTCAGCAATGCAACTGCAAAATAAAAAGGCAAAATCATAATGGACACTATCAAAATTCACAAGATAATAACTATTATGAAAAATTGTATTCCCACAAATTAGAAAATCTTGAAGAAATGGACAGTTTCCCAGACTCAAATGAATTCCAAAACCATACCAAGACATCAAAAATTGTGAACATTCCAATGATAAGCAATGAAATTGAAGCAGTAATAAAAACTTACCTACTAAGAAAACCCTAGGACCTCATGGATTCGCTGCTGAATTCTGTAAAATCTTTAAGGAGATTATAACACCAAGAGTCTTCAAACACTTCAATGGAATTGAATGGAAAGGAGCACTTGCAAACTCATTTCTGGAATTCAACATCACTGATCCTAAAACCAGGCAAAGACCCAACTAAAAAGAAAAGCTACAGGCCAATCTTCATAATGAACATAGATGCAAAAAGCATCAGTGAGATACTGGCAAACAGAATGCAACAAATCATCAAAAGGATCATAAAACATGACCAAGTAGGTTTCATTCCATGTTTGCATTGACCGTTCAACACAAACCACATAAAAAGAAACAGAAACAAAAACCACATGGTCATACTAGTAGATGCACAAAGTGTTTTTGACAAAATCAAACATCCACTCATGATAAAAATCCTAAAGGAAACAAATACTGAAGGATCTTACCTGAATCTGATAAAAGCCATTTATGGCAAACCAACCATCAAAATCACATTAAAACAAAGCTGAAAGCTTTCACTCTAAAATCAAAAATAAGACAGGGATGTCCACTATTACCACTCCTGTTCAATACAGGACTCAAGCCATTAGCCAGAGTAATCAGGCAAGAGGAAGAATTAAAATGGATATATATATAGAAAAGGAAGAAGTCAAACTATCATTATTTGCAGACAACATGAGCCTCCACATATAGAAGACGCAAAAAACTCCACCAAATGTCTCCTAGAATTAAAACCAAATTCAAAAATACATAGGATACAAAATCAACACATAATCAAAAAAGTTCCTATATATCAGTAATGAACTCATTAAGAAATAAGAAAAACAACACCATTCACAGTAGCGCCAAAAAAATTAAAACTTAGGAATTAACCTAATCAATGAAATGAAATACCTCTATAATGAAAACTATAGTACAATGGTACCATGGTTCAAATGCTTTTGTTTGCAAACAATTTAGTTCACAAACAGAAGTGTATGGCAAAATTTTGTTTTTGTTTGCAAACTGTGCATCAGGTGATAAACACAACCACAACCACCCTTCCCACACAAACACAAACAAGGCAATCTTTTCCTAAATTGTAGAACAAATTAAGTTTGTAAACCAAGGTACCACTGTACTGTGAAAAAGGAGATTGAAGACATTAGCAAAAGCAAAGATATCCTCTGTTCTTGGATAGGCAGAACAAACATAGTCAAAACAGCCCTACTTCCAAAACTAATTTATTGTAATCCAAATCAAAATACCTACAACATTCTTCACAGAACTAGAAAAAACAATACTAAAGTTTGTATGAAACCAGGAAAGACCCAGAGTAGAAAAAGCAATCCTGGACAACAAATGCCAATTAAGGAAACATCACAATCCTGGGCTTGAAGTTATACTACAAGATTATAGTGATAATACCATTACTGGCAAAAAAACAGACCAGTGGACTGATGGAAAAGAACACAGGATGCGGAAAAAACCCCAAACACATTCACCTGTTTTATCTTTGACAAATGAGCCAAAAACATACACTGGAGGCACAATAGCCTTTTATCAAATGATGTGGGGAAAATTTGCTTCCTGTATGATTGCAGAAGATTGAAGCTGGACCCATACATCTCACTGTATACTAAACTAAAATCGAAATGGATCAAAGATCTATATATTAAAACAGAAACTCAATCTACTGGAAGATAAAACAGATTAAACTCTTAAATTCTTAGGTGTAGGCAAAGGCTTTCTGAACAAAACTTCAACTGCACAAGAAATAACAGCAAGAATCAACAAATGGTATCGTATCAAATTAAAAAGCTTCTGCACAACAACCAATAACCAACAGAGTGAAGAGATAACCTACAGAAAGGGAAAAAATCTGTGCCAGCTACACCTCAAACAGAGGACTGATCTCTAGAATATAGAGTTCAAAAAAATTAAATCTTTCAAAATAGGAGACCAATCAAGAAATGGGCAAGTGAAATGAACAGATGCTTCTCAGAAGAAGAAACACTAATGGCCAATAAACACATGAAAAATGTTCAAGTTCACTGACTGTTAGAAAAATGCAAATGCAAACAACACTGAGATTCCATCTTACCCTAGAAAGAATGACAATCATCAAGAAATCAAATAATAATTAATGCTGGTATAGTTATGATGAAAAAGGAACCCTTCTAAATTGTTGGTGGAAAGCTAAACTAGTACAACAATTAGGGAAATCAGTATGAAGATTTCACAAAAATCTAAATATTCTATTCCATTCAACCCAGTTTTCCCCTTCTACGTATATTCCCAAAAGAATAAAACATATCATATTATGGTAATACAAGCATAACCCTGTTCATAGCAGCACAATTCATAACATCTAAACCTTTTATTTTATGAAAAATTAAGACAAAATTTCCTAATAAAATAATACACTGTGTAGCATTATCTTCAAAGTAGTTACTCAGAGTATAAAACATAGACCAAAAAGATTCCTACAAAGAAGAAACAAGCAGATAATAATGCAAAATTTTCTTTTCAACAAACTAAGACACACAAACTTAATGCACGGTTTCTCTAATATGAACAACACAAAATAGAGTGTGTGTGTGTGTGTGTGTATGCACACAAATAAGAGCAAAATAAAAGAGATAAACACAAGTAGACAGAAGTTCAAATACTTCCCTAAATATTTTAATATATGTTAATTTACTTCATTTATACAGATAGTTAAATCTTGGAAGCAGATGAATAGATAAAATGTGTTATCTATTCATAATGGAATACTACTCAGCTTTATTTTTAAGAAAATAGATATACCTTGAAAATACAATGTTAATTTAATTTAATAAATCAGACACACAGGTTTATATACCATGTGGTTTCTCTCATTTGAGTAATCCAAAGTACAAATAAAGAGTAAAATAAAGGGTAAAAAGAAACAGGGAGCTAGCTCTAATGCAAATAGGAAGGGGAGTCAGAGACTGAAAGTGGGGGAAGTGAAGAATATTAGGGAATATATAAAAACTGTCAACAAGACCAAGCAAATTATTCACATTTCAATTTTCCTCTCAAATTAGAATCAAATATAAAAAAATCAATTTCAATTCTATTTAATAGAAATGTAGTTCCTCTGCACAAATGGAAGAAAAAATATATTCCTAGTATTGACATAAAGAGGTTAAGATGTGTCATGTGCATGGACCAATTACCCTCAATGAAAGTAATCATTATATGTTATGAACATGAACTAAACACTAATAATAATGATAGCAATAATAATGAAAATGGGGGAAAGGGATCTACAGATGGAGAGAAGAGAGCAAGAAGGGGAATAAAAAAATTCAATGTGCATAATTTCTTAAAAAAACACATTTGAATTAGATTCTGTTTTATACATAAGGCAAAGGGACATAACTAAAAATAAAAGTAGTAACACAATTTACTACCCTCAAATGTTTGTACTAAAAAGATATAGTTCTAAAAATATTTTTTAATCTAGCATAAAAAAGCTCCATGGAAGGGCTGGGGATTTAGCTCAGCGGCCTAAGCGCCTGTCTGGCAAGTGCAAGGTCGTGAGTTCAATCCCTGGTGCTGGAAAAAAAAAAAAAAAAAAAGCCCCACGGCAAAAAAAAACCCTGAATTAATAAACAAAAACATGTTAAACATACCTTGTGTCTCTTCCTACTTCCTGCTCTTGATTGCAGAGGTTCTGGTGTGTTCACAGGCCACACTCTTCCAGACTCATCTGTTCTGACAAGGATCACTTCTTCCTGGTCTGCATTCTATGAAAAGATTGAGAGGTAACTTTTGAAGTAATTGTGAAGAATACTGAGTACTTATTTTTAATTACACAGAAAGTATAGGAAAGGTCCCAGCTGTCACATAATATTATGGATTATCTTAAATTTTCTAAATTTCATTATTCAGTATACAAGAAAGTGACCATAATCTTTTTCAGGAAAAGGATCGAGATAATATCCAAAGCTTACTTTATTATTAAAAAAAAAAAATCACTCACAGAAGCAAACTTCAAATAAAGTTTTCACGTAGACTATTAAAAGATGACAAAGTACCAATAATCTACCAGGCTTTGTACAACAACAGCCATCAATTATACAACAGATGTCATGTTTAATGGATGCTTCTTAAGATTCTACTAAAACTTGATTATAAGAAATAAAGCAACTAAATGACAAAACTTGCTAATTTAACTACTCTAATGACACTAAACACTATCTTTTATTAATAGTCTTCAAATACTTTTCATTTCTGACTATACATACTTTAAAACCATAATCCTTCCTACAAAATTTCAGCCAACACTGAATAAACTTTATTCTGCAGCAAAAATAAAATATTATTGGTAAGTTTCTCATAAAATATAAGTAGACATTATTCAGAAATAAATAAAAATCAATTGGAAATAAGACCAAGCAAATTATTCACATTTCAATTTTCTTCTCAAATTACAAGTAAATATAAAAAAATCAATTTCAATTCCATTTAATATATTTAGTTCCCCTGTGTAAATGAAAGAAAAAAATAGATTCCTACTATTGATCATATAGAAATGTACTTTTTTCTCCTACACAACACTAAATGAATAGTGATGATTATTTATCACTGCTTTGTTGTTTTTATTTTGTTTTGTTTTTTCTTGCAGGACCTTTACACTGAGCTGTATTTCCAGTCCTCAGTTTATTTTTTATTTTCACATAGGGCCTCAAAGGTGCTAAATTGTTCAGGCTGGGCTCGAACTTGCAATCCTCCTCCTTCAGGCTCCCAGTGTTGGGATTACAAAAACCTATCACAACTCCTGGCACTCATCACCACTTCTCTTGTTGAATGCAAATTTGTTACTGTTAATTAATAAAGTGTTAGATTTTAAAGAATCTCTCATAGGGCATGGTGGTGGTACATGCCTGTAATTCTACCATTTGGAAGGCTGAGGCAGGAGGATCATCATGGGTTCAAGGCCAACTTAGGCTACAAAGTGAGTTCAAAACTAGCTTGGAATACATAGAAAGACCCTGTCTTTAAAAAAAAACTTACCAGATAATAGAGATGGCCAACACATTGTAACCTGGCTACTTTTTCACAGTTACACCTGTTCTTCTAAGGAATTTCAAATTACTAACTCCAACAAAT
Source organism: Cuniculus paca (assembly GCA_004365215.1). Lineage (NCBI taxonomy): Eukaryota > Metazoa > Chordata > Mammalia > Rodentia > Cuniculidae > Cuniculus > Cuniculus paca. The sequence goes on along the minus strand of RJWT010000783.1, from coordinate 4,201 downwards.
AATTACTAAATTATTGATTGTGTTTATTATATTCTCCAGCTTGAAACTCTTCTTATGCCTTTACTTCCCTGATGCGTTCATTCATTCATTCATTCATTCACCAAATATTTTCTTAAGTGCCTATCTTATGCTAGTGGCCAAAAAAGGATAGTTGTTGCCATCAAGAAGTTTTTAGCTTAGGGAATTTCTTCCTACATGAATCATCAATATAAAGATACTCACTTTTACTTTCTCCTCTATTGATAGTTATCCTTCAAATGCTGATGATTCCACTATTTCTTAGTTTCCAATCTCTGACTGAAACTTAATTATCACTAGTATCGACAAAAATACAACCATACTATTCTTTACTTAATAACCTACAAGGACCATATATCATACTAAACCAAGTATGGCCACAGACCAATGCAAGTCCATGAATTACCAACCATGAAACACTTGTACTAGCATGATAAGGTAAGTACAGATAAGTACAGAAACAATTTATAAACATTTATATCAATCACATACAGGAATTTTATATGTGTTCAATGTAAATAAAATGTCTTTATTTCATTTTTCAGTAATTTGTTTTGCAGCATTTTATAAAACTCCTAGTCCATGATGGACTGGAAAACTTTATAAACATATATATGCTCCAGATATATATAAATAATTCAGATGCTACACCACAAAGAGCACTGTCCTTGTTGCTCAACTATGAAATGAAGCATGTAGCCACAGACAATGCTGCTACCAAGTAATTGTAGCTACATTTATATTGCTAGATCACAATCCTTTCTGTAACTATGAATCTATTTATAATTTTTTGTCTTTGCCACTTTTTCCAGGCCAAAGATCAAGCTACACTCTACCTGATAGCTACATGGCCTGGCACAATGTCAAACAATATGTGGTACTCAACAAATGCTTGAAAAATGGAATTTAAAAACCTGTACCTCAAACAAATTAATATACTTCCAAAGCAAACCCACTTTGTTCCCTTTTAATTGCCTCTTTCCCTCTTTGTCTATTTTCTTTTTTGTAGGTCTACTGTTACAAAAGACCTGAAGTTGGTCTACTTTGAGTACCAAAGACAGAATGCATTTCTATCTACTTGGCATTAAAACAAAAAACAGAAATTAAAAGTTTATTCTACAAAGAAAATAGGCAAAAAAATATTTTCATCATCCATGTGATTTATTAATTTCTCTCCAAAGAAAGCATAAACTTTTTTTTCACATAACTAGAATCTATAAAAATCTTTCCATTTTCAAAAGAATGCCAAATGTCCCAAATTTTTAAATTAATTCTCCACAATTAACAGTTTGTGACATAAGACTTCATATTTTGAAAACTTTTGAGTGCTTTATTATAAACATTTTATATGATCCTTATTAATAAATCTCAAAATATTCATGAACCATTCATTCATTATTCAACAGCTCTCTGGAGAATGCAAATCATGAATTATTTTAAGGAAGAGAGGAAAAATAAAACACCTTACATAGTTATAAAATCAATTTGCTAAGCAAGGATATACTTACCCTGTTAGTATTTACAATATTTATGGGAAAGTAAATAATTTTCCCTCACAAACTGCACTGTTGCTTTTACAGTAACAAAAGATTGTATTTCCTAGCAAAATATGCCTCAGGGTCTCCTCATTCTAAATTTCCACTTAACCCAAGAGATACTTATATGTAACCATCTTTCTCACCTTCCTAGGACAAAGACCAAATTGTATACCAGTTTATGTATAAGGACCGTCACAGTGTCAAACAGCAGTTACTCAATGAATGCTTAATAAGTGACATTAACAAGCCAGTACTTCATAGAGATTAATTATACTCCAAAGGCTAACCTGCTTTCCCCTCTACAGTGGTACCTTGGTTCACAAATTCAATTTCCATGATTCTGGTCACAAACTGAACTGCATAAAAACCAAACCGAATTTCCCTATAAGGTCAACATTGTACCTAACCACTGAATTTGAGTTGGTTCTCTTCCAACTCCGTTTATGACCAGAATTACGGAAAGAATCAAGTTCATAAGTGAGGTACCACTGTATTTTCTTCTTCTACTCACTTTTTTACTTTCTGTTCCTCAGGTTTATCAATATAAATTACACTAAGTTTTTATATCTGAGTACCCCACACAGAAATATCAAGGAGATCTAAAATACTAAGTTCCCAATTAGCTATCATATTAATACAAAATACAGGGTTTAACACTCTATATCAGAGTTAGCAAATTGGGCCCCATAAGCCTAACTGCTACTTTTTATTCAGTGCATGAGCTAAGAATGGTTTTACATTTTTAAGCAGCTGGAGTGAAATCAAAAGTATTTTGTGACAAAAATTTTATACAATTCTAATTCTAAACTGGGTGTGGTGGCACACTCCTGTAATCCCAGCACTAGGGAGGCTGAGGAAGGAGGATCGTCGCAAGTTCAAGACCAGTCTGGGTTACAAAGTGAGCCCAAGGCCAGCCTGAAGTGCATGGAGAAATTCTGTCTCAAAAAAAGACAAAAAAAAAAATTTCTAATTCTAGTGTCCACAAAGTTTTATTAACACATAGCCACATCCATTCATTTATGTATTATCTATGGCTACTTTCATTACACAACAGCAGTTCAATCAGTACTTGTCAGTTATCCTTCAGTAGGTGAATAAGATTTAAAAAAAGAAAAAACCTGTGGTACCTACAGACTCCAGAATATTATTCACAACTAAAAAAGAAATGAGTGTATCAAACCATGAAAAGACATGAAGTAACCTTAAATGCATACCACTAAGTGAAAGAAACCACTCTGAAACATTACCTACTGTACAATTGCAATATTATGACATTCTAGAAAAGTCAAAACTATGGAGGCAATAATAAGATCAATGGCTGCCAGAATTTAAGGGATAGGAAAGGATGAAGAAACAGACCACGGAGGATTTTTAAGGCAGTAAAAACACTCTATATGGTACTACAATGATATATATGTGTCAATAATCATTTGTCCAAACCCACAGAATGTACAACAGCAAGAGATGACGCCAATGTAAGCTGTAGACTTTGGGTCACTATGATACGTCAGTGTAAGTTTGTCAAGTGTAACAAATGTACTGCCCAGTGAGAGACCTTGATAAGAGGAGAGACTATCCACACAGAAAAGCAAGAGTATACAGGAAATCTCTATTGAGCTGAAATACCTTCAAGGTCAACTTTGCTGTAACTCTAAAACTGTTCTTTAAAAAATTAAGTGTTTAAAAACCAGTCTACAGGCCTGAGGATGTTGCTCTGTGACAAGAGTGCTTATCTAGCATGTGGGAAATCCGGGGTTCATCTCTAGCACTACAAAAAAAGGAGGAAGAAAAGCAAGGGGTGGTGGGAGGGAAGAGGAAGGAGAGAAGGGCAGGGGGAAAGAAAAAAGAATAGGAAAAGAAAATGAGAAGAAAAAAAACAAGAGGAAAATGAAATGAAATGAAGAAAAAAGGGAACTGGGGGTTTAGCTCCATGGTAAAGCACTTGCCTAGCATGCAAGAGGCACTGGGTTCAAACTGCAGCAACTCAAAAATTGGAAAAAAAAAAAAGTATTTCAAAGAAGTTTCAAAAGAGAAAAATGTTGTAACTATTAAGAATGGATAAGAAGGCTTCACAAAGCAAAGATAAACATGAAGAAGTGGATAAGCCTCAAGAGGGTAATATCTGCCACTAAATGTCAAAGAGACATGTAGGTTACAGGTAAAATAGCTTTGGAGGTAGTGCTAGAAAATGGAGCTCTAAGCCGGGTGTGGTGGCTCACCCTTGTCATCCCAGCACTCGGAAGGCTGAGACAGGCAGATCGTTGTGAGTTCGAGACCAGCCTGGGCTACAAAGTGAGCTCAAGGCCAGCCTGAATGGCACAGTGAGACCCTGTCTCAAAAAGACAAGAGCCAGGGATGTAGCTTAGTGACCTAATCGCCTGCCTGGCAAACACAAGGTCAGGAGTTCAATCTCTGGTGCCGCAAAAAGAAAAAGAAAATGGAGCTATACTGTGGAGTGCTATACTGTAGGAAGATCTGTGGTACTTAATATAGTTAGCCCTAAGATACCAAAGAAAGTTTGAGAGTACAAAATTTTTATGACCTTAAGGACCAAGAACTGCTGAAAATATTAACTGGGCTAAAGTGTGGAACACAAACTGAACAGTATACCTACTTCCTTTACTTGTCCTTTTTTTTTTTTTTAA
>RJWT010000782.1:0-57783 GCA_004365215.1 Cuniculus paca | reverse complement strand
TCATTTCCTTCAATTCACAGTTTTTCATTCCTTAGCCAAAATTCTGAATTGATAAAAAAGCAAACTTTACCACATGTTTTAAGATATTTCCATACTGTGCAAACTGTAATAATATATAGGAAGCAGATGCTTGCGGAAACCTGAAAAAGAGTTGTCCAGACAAAACAAAAGTCACTTTCCACCATCAACGACAAATGTATAAATTACTCTCCAACCCCAAGCACCTAGAACATTAGTAAGAAATCCCTGATAATCTTGTTTTCTCCTAGATAGGTTAACTCTATCAAGGAACAATCACTCAAAAGAAAAACAGCTGTTAATGTTGACTTGGCTATACTCTACTGCCAGATTCTATTTCTAAAATCCCCATTCTCATGGCCACTATCAAATACAGCTATAAAGATGCAGTTCTGTAATTTATTTTCTGTATTTTGTAGTATGTGTGCACTTTTATATGTAGCTAGATATATTAGACCTATCAGGAGGAAATTTTAAAATATATAGTCACATCGTTCTGCCTTGACCCCTCAAAATTCAAAAGTTTGGCCCTCGGACAAAACTAAAATTTAGCACCAATGTTAATAGTACACAATAATTTAAAAGGATAGGAATCAAAACTTATTAGCCATATCTTCAAATGGAAAACTGAAAGTGATTTTTAATTTTTTCTTTATAAAGTGTTGTGTGGTTTGAATATTTCACAATGATAACATTATTACTTTATAGTCCAAAACAACAAAGCTATTTTCTATTCTAAAACCAGTATCTATCAGAGGAATCAAAATATATCTGGAAGTTCTTTACTAACTCGGTTTATTTGGATCTTCAAACCCAGAGAAAAAAATCTGAGGTGGGGTGGAATTAAACATGTTAACATATCTCTGGATATGACACTTTTAACCCTAAAGAAAGACAAGTAAAGCAGGGTGCCTATAGAGCACAAAAACAAGAAAAGAGGAAAAAAATGGTTGTAAGTGAGGGTGGAAAATAAGAAAGAAAACCTAACTAGACTCTAAAACCACTCTGAATAGAAAGTAATATTCCAATACTCTTAAAAAGAATCATCCAAAACAATGAATCATATTTCATGAATTACGAAATGAACTATGAAAAAAGGTATATATATGACATTTTAGAAGTATTTCACTATGAATAATCAAAATAAAATGTTTTATGCTTTAATCTCATACAGAGGGTGACTAAAACAAAATTAACAAAATAAAGAGGCGCTAGGAGAATGTCTTACATGAACGGGGAGTGGCTAAAAGTACTTCAAATCCTTTAATTACTGGGAATCATGAAAGCGATACCATTACTATTGAACCTGAAACACATAACTAGGGACTGTGAAGGTTTATGTCTGGATGTGCCCCAAGAGCTTCAGGTACTCAGTATGCATCAAGGCAGGGTTTTTGCAAGGTGACTGAATCACATGAGCAACATAGCTGACCTGCCGTTGGGTGGTGGATCTGGTCAGGAGACGCAGGTCACTGAGGGTTTATCTCACTCCCTAGCTCCTCCCTTGACTCTGTGTGTGGCACCGAGGATTGAACTCATGACCTCACGCTTGCCAGGCAAGTGCTCAGGCCACTGAGCTAGATCCCCAGCCCTTGTTTATTTGAGACAGGGTCTCACTATGCCGTTCAGGCTGGCCTTGAGCTCACTTTGTAGCCCACTCTGGTCTCGAACTCACAAGGATCCTCCTGTCTCAGCCTCCTGAGTGCTGGGATTACAAGCGTGAGCCACCACACCCAGCTTTCCTCCCTTGACTCTGTGCCTCCTGTCCACCAAGCTGTGAGCAGCTCTGCTACGCCATCTTGCCTTGGTGCCAGCTAACTATTAACTGAAACATAAACCAAAATAAATCTCTCTTTCCTTAAGTTATGAGTGTTCGGCATTTTGTCCTGGGAGGAGAAAGTTAAGACTAGACATCTACGTTCAAAAACATTCAGCTATTTTAGGAAAAAACAAAATTTTAGACAAGAGAAAGAAAGAAAGAGAGAGGGAGAGGAGGGGAGGGGAGGGCAGGGAAGGGGAGACCAGTCCGAATGTTAGGCCTATGGCTGAGCACTGGCTTTTGTGGAGAACAAGGGAATGCAAGGGTCCTGCTTCTAATCAAAAGTCAGTAACACACAGAAGCTAGCAGTCACTTCCTCAGAAAGAAAAACTGTATCTGGAGACAAAGCAGCATGGAAGACTCTTCACCACACATTCTTATACTATATGTTTGAATTTTTAAACATAAAATCCGCTAAACATTGTTCAAGGAGTTCATGTGTTATCTTTTAACCCCAAAAATATAGTAAAGATCCAGTATGAGTATGGCAAATATGCACTTTGAGAAATAAACTTTACATAGTGTAGTATAAATATCAGCCTGAAAAAAAAAACGCCTGAGTTTTGCTTTTCTGTTAACTAGATGTGAACTGCTATTTTATCCATTTTATCTGTCTACATCTCAGTTTCCTCCTCTGTAAAAAAAAAATTACACAATAACATCTCTAAGAGACTTTAAAGTATTTTAGAAGTGTAAAAATGTATTCAGTATGCATCTAGGACTGTTGTTTCTAACATCCAACATTCTGTGACTAGAATGTATAAACCTGGCAGCACACGGTATGCATATAAACAAAGTTCAATTTTGTTAGCTCAAAACTAAGTCCTCTAGACATAGAGAAATGACCATTACAAAGTGGGAAAGGAGCTCCCTAAGGCAGCAACTCTGCTCAAACAGCTAGTAAATATGCTTCAGAGGAAATAATTTGAGAAGAGACCCACAGACAAATGATTTGAGAAAATTACAGAACTCTAGTTAATAATGTATGTTGAAATGTCCAAGTGGAATGGACCAATGTCTGCAACCTATTATGAAATACACCAATGACAGTAACAATAAAAAATAAATGGATAGATGATAGATAAAGCAAATGTAACAAACTGCTAATATCAAGCTAGTGGGTACATGGGCCTTCCTGTGCAATTCTTTCCAGTTTTCTGAACTGTCTGATAATACAGTATGCATTATCAAATATTGGGGTGGAGGTATCTGTTTTTAAAAGGTGCAAAAACCTTACCCAAATACAGTCACCCAAGTGTCATCGAGGTGATCTTCTGAGGTCAGAGAATCTCCTTGAGTATAGAAAGGATCCAACTGGGCAGGAGATAGTGTTGTCTTTCTTGGTTGACCAATATTTGCTGGACTAAACACATTCTGTCCTGTATTAGTATATTAAGTTAAGTAACAATATAAACTTTAAAGATCTTAGTTTATGAAATACTATCAATGAAAAACTTTATTAATGAAAAGGTTTGCCACTATACAAATAGTGAAACATGCAACTGTGAGCCGCATGTAGTGGCACACACCTGTAGTCCCAGCACTGGAGACAGGAAGATAGCCATGAGTTCAAGGCAAGTCTGGGGAGCTACACAGTGGGTTCAGGGCCAGCCTGAACTATACAGGGAGACCCTGTCTCAAAAAACAAAACAAAGGGGTTGGGGATTTAGCTCAGTGACACAAGCACCTGTGTGGCAAGCAAGGCGAGTTCGATCCCTGGCAACCCCCCCCCCAAAAAAAAACAAAAAACAAAGCAAAGCAAAGCAAAACATAACTGTGTAACAATTTTATAATCATACAAGACAAGGTCATTAATAATTATACATAGTTCATAATTTTGCAAATGTTTTATTATGTGTTATAAATTTGCCAATTATTAATTTCTGATTAAGCCTGCCAAACAAATCTCTCAGTCAACCTAAAGGACTCGTGTTGGATTCATCTTCCGTATCTGCCATTTTTACCACAGTATCTCTGCCTTAAAAATATTTTAAAACTTTTCATTAGCCACACAACAAAATCCAAATGCTTTACTCTCCACACTCTATTTCCAGTGTGCCTCTCAACAATCCCCACCATGCCTCCTAAGATGTGAGAGTGGTTTTGTAGTACCCAGGTCGTCTCCATCTAAAACGCCTTACTCTGCTGCCCTTAGCGTTCAGTAACAGCACCCCTTACCGAGCACCCCTGTGTCCGACCCTCCATGCCCAACACTTTGTATGCTCCTTTCAATTCGGGGGTACTGGCCAATCAAGACTACACATTTCTAAGAAGCAAAAACTATTTTTTCTTCATTTTTATAGTAGCAATAATTCATTTAAATATTTTTTCAGCCCTTCATATGTACCAAGTATCATTTTAGGTACTGAGGGTCCAACAGTAAACAAGTTATACAAGAAACGAATAAATAAAGCAAAATCATCGCAAATGGAGCCCAAATTCTAGATGAAGAACGGTAAGTAAATAGCATGTTAGAAAACAAAATCCCAAGAGGTAAAATAATAAGCAAAAGAGACAATCATTAAGTCTACAGAAGGGCTAAATGGAAAAAGATCTCACACAGGTGACATTAAAGGAAAAAATCTAAAGGAGGTAAGAACAAGACACATCAAGAACTGAAAAAATGAACACTAGGTGAAGATAGCAACTGTGAAAGGCACTGAGAAAGGCCACCACTGATGCTGGACGAAGAGCAAGAAGGCCACTACTTGCACAGAGAGTAAGGCTGATTTGGGATCAGGGCAAATACTTGAGAGCAGAGAGGCAACAATACACCAAATTATAAAGAAAAAGCTTTTAAGCAATTTCAAAGATTTGGTTTTTACCTCACGTAAGGTGGAAAACCAATGAAAAGTTCTGAACACAAGTGGTAACACACCACTAATATTTTAATGAGGATAGCATTACGTGCTTGCTACCGCACCGTTACATGTATACTTTTATTTAATTCAAACAATCCTGTAAGATAGGTCCCATTACAGCTCCATTGAAGACAGAGTACCTTAAATAATGTCCAAAAGACCCGCTGTGGCGTGAGCCCTTAGGCAGTAATCTAGTTAATACTGGTACTTGTACTTACTAGAGCAGCAGTATTGTAAGTATGTTCAGAAGACCCTCGACTACCCAAAGGCAATATTACTTTTATAACTATAAAATGTCTTTTGCACTCTCTTTATGAGTATACAATGGACTTTTCCAGAGGAAAAGACTACGAATGGACTACAAAATGTGCTCCAATACTTCAGGCTAAACTGAAAAATCAGATCCATAACAAATTAGTTGTATTTTAAGATAGACATAAAGATTTGGAAACATAAAACTATGGCATTGCTATGAAAAATTTTTGTCTTAGAAAAGTTATTTTTCACTTCAGAAAAGAGTATGGAAACAAACCATAACTTTTAATGAACATATATTTTAAATTTTTTCTTAATTTTGATGATACAAGGACTTTATATTTTTATTAGTATATGTTTGCCATAACAGTAACTACATTCATCTTGAGGAACTGGTACATGCCACATTTTGATCATTTTAAATGCTCTTTCCTCCCCCTCTCCTTTCCATCTTCTCCCTGGATCCCCTTCCACACCCCACAGAGTCTACCTCCCTGTTTCTTACTACCTCTCTTTTATTTTGCTCTTTTAAATTATTTATCTTTTGGGTTTCTCATATTAGAAAAACCATAAAATATTTTAACCAAACATGTTATAATCAGGTGCCTAACAGCACATGTCTTAACCAACAGTCCAGTAACTTTTGGTCCCCGGCATCCCCTTCGAGTCCATCATGCAGTACACAGTACTACACCCGATTCTTACACCAATGGAAATCAATGATGAGCTATTCACTGAATGACAGCCCCAGCTGCAATCACAGATGGACCCACAACCAGACCAGAATGCTCGATGATATTGGCCTGAGAAATATCACACAAGCCTAAACAGACACACAGCCCTTTTCCTCTCAGAAATCTGCACAGCACTGAACCAAAAGAAAACCAAATTTCAATGGTTTCTTTTCTTTGATGGAAGAAAATGTTTTTTCACACTCCTTAAAATCCATTAAAGGCTAAATGCACAAAATCAACAGAAACAAAAAATTTCATTTTTCTGCCAGAATACTGAGGTGGATGGCTTTGAAATCCAGTTTCTCTGGGTCCTTATGCAGTGATAAAATTAACTCCCCATTTGGCAGGACGGCAACAGTATCATCTTCACGAGTACTCATACTGTGTGCCAGTGCGTGGCATAAACCTGTAACTGTAACAGTGCAGCTCAGGACACCAGAGGCACCAGCCATGGCTGAAGTTGGGTTTTCTGCAGATCAGCAAGTGCCCCGGGGCCTCCTGCAGCCCTGGCCCTTTGATTTTAGTTTCTAACGCAGTGAACACAGAGAGCTATAATCCATGTAAACAAAAACTCTTTGGTCTTCAACTTTAGAGGTTGTAAAGAATATTTAAAAACCAGGAAGTGTGAGAAAACTATTCTACAGAACCATATAAGTGATTCACACTCCCTTTGTACTGATTTTCTGCTTGTTCCCTGATCAACACATTCTAAAAATAGAATATAGCTACTGCTTTGTCACTTACCCTGAATTCTTAGTTGAACTGAAAAATCATCCCAAGTCTGACCTTAAATCATTCCAAAGTATTTACAGTCAAATGAATTTTTAGAGTATACACTTAAGAAAGAGATTCTCTGCAAGTTCTTAAGAAATTGCCTCCCAAAAGCCACTGTGGTAAAAGTTTTATTAAAAATCTGTATACTATCCTGATCTGAGATTTAGGATGCATGTTAGCATCCCAGTGTAAGAAGCTGAAAGAGTAAATAAGATCCAAAACGTATAATAGATATTGTGAAATGGGAAGAAACTGTTCAAATGAAAGAACAACTGTGATGGGGAAAAGGAGAAAAGAAGGAAGGGAAAAGAAAAAAAAAATGTGTATATATATATATATATATATACACACACACACAAGACAGTGAAGATAGTTATACTACTAATATCTATTAGTTCATTGAAAAGGCTTGTGCTAATATTGTTTGATCCATTTTTCATACCTAGTTTAGAATCTGAGCAACTACTTTGAAAATAACAACATACAACATATCAACCAGTGTTACACTCCTATTATCTTGTTTTGAAATTTTGTATCATTTTTTTCTTTAAAATTTAAAAAAAAAAAGTCTCTCAGGGGTTTTTCAATAAAGAAGTCCTGATATCTTTATAGCCTCAATCAACTCAAAATCTCCTACATTACTTGATCAGTTTATCCTTACAAAACAAGCATGACGGAATCTTGATATTATGTGAAGTACCTCTTATGTGCCTTATAACAGGGATGGCACATCTTTTAGTGACACATGTCAAAACATCAACCCAAAACCCACTTGTTTATCACAAAGTGCCAACACTGCAATTAAACCTAAATATTGAAGTTTTAGTTTAGAAAAAACAAACTTTATCATTTTTCTTAAAAGAAAAACACGGTAACAGCTTTCAATGATACAAATGGCTTTTTTTGAAAGGTAAGAGTCTGCATTTGGTGTGCTTTCACACACTTAGTGTGATCTCTGCTGCTGTATGCATGCTAATTTGCCAGACCCTGGTGGGGGTGACAGGGCTCTCACACCGACAGAGAGGGCTTTGCCTGCTTGCTGCAGCACGCGTGCCACAGGTCCCCACCATTCCCTTATAATATCTGACATGAGAATCGACAGGAACCAAACCTACTAAGAAATAAGTAATCCAAAACTGAGATACAAAAAGGGTTAGTATTCATGAGTATTGGATGATTCATGGGAACTGAATGACTTCCTCAGAGCCACACAAAAAGTAAAACAATATTCAGCAACCAGAAACACGACACACCATTAACCATTCGCAAACAAGGACTGGAGAATCGAGTTACTCTTAAGATTATAAAACAGCCAAAATAAATTTAAAAAGAAAAAAGCCTAAACAGTCCCCCAAACTTATCACATTCCAACTGCTACTGAGTTATATAAAGCATAGCAAACTATCATTAATGTGCAGAGGGGGAAAAGTATTATCTTGCTTTCTGATAGAACTGGACTGCACCACATGACAGAATGCTGGCATTAGTATCCTTGAGCCAATCATTGACCTCAACACAACGCACCATTTAGCAAGAGAGTAAATTTTATAATTTTATTGCTTAATTGTTGAAAGAAGAGCAAGTTATTGAGTCTCTTCTCAAATATGACAATGTAATTTACAATGTGAATCTCCTGCCACCAAACAGTGCCAAAACAAAACCAACCATAGTCTTAATAGAATCAAAAGTTAAGGTTACTCCTGTAACCCCAGCACTTAGGCTGAGGCAAGAGGATCACTGAGTTCAAGGCCAGCCTGGGCTACAAAGTAAGTTCAAGGGGAGTCTGAACTTCATAGTGAGACCTGTCTCAGAAAGACAAAAAAAAAAAAAAGTTAAAAGTTACCAAATAAAAACAATGCAACTATGTCATTCCAAGTAAAGGAAAAAATTCATCACCTAAGAACTCCAACACTCTATAAACTCTTTAAGTCTGCCACATAAATATGAGTGCCTACACTGTGGTCTCAAATTTACAATCCAGAACTAACCTAAGAATGCTTCAGACTACCTCAAATCCATTAGACTTATTAAGGAGCCTGCAATAGCCCCCTTAACTTTAGGGTATACATTCCAAGACCACCAGAGAATACTGAAGCCACAGATGGTACTGCACCACAAATTTAACATCTGTCTCCCCCTGCCCCAAATTTCCAGTACTAGAAAATCAACCCAGGGATGCTCTACTACTGAGCTCACCTCCAGTCTTTTTAAGTTTTTTATTTTGAAACAGGATCTCACTAAATTTCCCAGCTGACCTCAAACGTCCAATTCTCCAGCTTCAGCCTCCTCAGAGTTGCTGAGATTATTTATAGTTTACAGCTCCTGAACACCTTGTCTGTCCCAAGCATTTCATGAACTGTAGTAGTAACTTCTGCAATCTGAGGTGCAACTGCCTGATCTAACACAAATTTCTTTTGCGCTCAAAATTCCACAAAATGTTCACATTTCAATTCAAAAGAGGATTCATTTTTAAAAATAGATCGTAACAACTTTAGTATATCCTTTTTTTTTCCATTTCCTACTTAATCATGAACTTGTAAAGTTTTCCCTTAAAGAAAGCACTTTATGGCTTCCCTCATGCATATCTAAATTGCCAACATCATTACTCTTGCGTTGTGGTGTCATTGTTAATGAAGTAAGGATTACTTGAGCACAAGCACTATGATATTTTGACAGAAGACCTGGAAATCAAGATGGCTGCTAAGTGACTAACGGGCAGGTAATGGACACAGCACCCATGTGCTGGACAGAGATGGCTCCGCACAGGACATAGGAGCACAATGCAAAATTTCATTATGTTACTGAAAATGATGTGCGATTTAAAATGTATAAACAGTTTATTTCTAGAATGTTCCATTTAAAATTTCTGGACCAAGCTGGGACAGTGCATACCTGTCTAGAACCTACAGAACAACAAGGAAAGATGCTTAAGACTATCTACATGTTTGCATGTAACCAGGCTAAAAAAACAATTCGCCACCTTGATAAGTTTGAAAAGCCAATAGTCAAACATTTCACAAAAGCAATCAAGCAAGTGAAAATATACAACAAATATTAATACTAGAAAAAATGAACAGGTATACAAGAATGGAATCCTAGGGCCAGGGATTTAGCCCAGCGATTCAAGCGCTTGCCTGATGAGTGCAAGGTCGTGAGTTCGATCCCCGGTACCAAAAAACAAAATGGAATCCTAGGGCTGGGATGTAGCTCAGCGATACAGCTGCTGCCTAGCATGTGTGAGGTCCTGAGTTCATGCCACAGTACAAGAATGGCATTCCACTATTTTACACAGCTATCATATGAATTATCTGACTTAAAAATGACCTTATACTTACTTTTAAAAAGGTAATACAAAGTAAATAAGGGAAAGCTAAATTACTCAAGTGCTATAAATACATTTAACAATTACTTTTATCTCATCACCACAGACACAAACAGGTACAATATATTTCTAAAATAAGGCTGATTTAAAATAAAATGTTGCTCTTCGACAAATATTGTATGTTTTAAAAATATGTTTACCAACTAACTTAACAACTATCCCCTCAGGAAATAAGTGGAAGCACATATTTGTACAAAAGAGATCCTTAAATAAATTTAGTTCTTACATAAAAACATGCTTTTAATAATCAGAAATCGTAAAAGGCACTTTAGTATAAAATCTGAAGCTGATTCAGTTTTTATATCCTCTGTACCACTAAGAAGGTACAGTTTAGTTATGCTGCATCATGTAATAACCTTCAAGCAAGAAACTAAATGAAGGCTCAAATTGAGACAACCATTATGACCTTTAAAAAAAAACAAACCAAAATTAAGTCTCAAATGAATAAGCAATCTAATTTTTACCCTGTCGACTACTCTAAAAAATATAATTACTTATACATAATGTAAAAGTATTTACATAAGTTTAGCACAATCCCCCCCACCTCATTAATGTTTAATTGCTCCACTGATTTCACTTCCTTTAAATCAGACTTCTGGTATCCACACACTATGCTTTATAAGATGAAAATAAAGTGTGCCTTTTAAACCACACCACATTGAACTCTAATTTGTCTCCCTTAGTAGATCACTATTCAAAATTCTTTTTCAGATTAAAGTGGAGGGCAAAAGACCTTATTATCCTTTATGAAAATGTCTTCCTTTAAAGAACAGATTAAGTATTTCAAAATAGACTACTAACCTAAATGAAAATAAGAGGTACAAAGAGTGGTAAATTTGAAACAGACATATGTCATTGGAAAAGAAGAGGTCCCTGGTGGTGCTACCTTCTTACCACAAAGCAAGTACCACAACATGCAGTAAAGAATTTTGCCTCAGCCCAATGTGAGGTCTGACCTTTATGTGGTTTCTAAACCCTAGGAATCTCACCAGCAGTAAACATATCATTGTAATTTAATCATGTGGGTCCCTCAGATGGAACCTGGCAGTTTATGCTGACAAGGTGACTCATGTTAGGAGCTGGTCACTCTAGAAAAACCAATCACGTGAGAGAAGGATGGCAGCTGTGAGCCACAGAGCATCAGCCATTCTCTGAGAAGAGGGAATCACGCCTACGAGATAAAATGCCAATAAAAACTCCGGACACAAACCCTCCAATAAACCTCCCCATTTGACAACAGTCTGTGTCTCCTGACAGTCTAACTGTTGAGAGGATCTGAATCCCCCTGAGCACGATGGAAAGAAGCTTCACATTTGGAACCCTCCCAGAGTCACCCCAGTCTCTTCCTTTGCTCTAACTTGTATTCATTTGCTGTAATAAAACCACAGTCATCAGCATAACACTTTTAGTGAATTCAATGACTTCTAGTAAATCATTAAACATTACAGTAGTCTTGGAAATTCCCAAGCGGTCAGTGTGAAGTTGCCCTGGGACCCTCCCCCAAATTTTGATTTATGTAGACCCACAAAGCATGCTGCACGATGGATACAAACAACAACCCATTAGCATGGTGAACAGAACACCTCTAGTGTTCACCTCTAGTCCTTCCAGATCCTTCCAGACACCTAATGACAAGCATTCTAGAAAGGCTCAGGTTTTGAAGACCACAGGAACTGTGAAAGATTCCTGGCAGAAATCAAGGCAAGCTAGCATAAAGTATGTATAATCAGGGATTAGATGACAGGCCCCTCCTCATCCTAGGCAGCTGGGTGACACGTGTGCTCCCACTCTATCCTCTAGAGACCAAAGATCTGGTCTTGGAAGAAACACAAGCTGCACTGCTCAAAACTCCAGTGAGTCTAGTCACAGTAAAGAATGGTTCTAAGGAGATCAAGTACAGTAAGTCTGTTGCACTGAAAAAGAGACTTACACTTCTGTAAAGAGAATACCAGGTTAGGCATTAGATTGTTAACACGTTCCTGATGGGGTCATAATCTGGACACCTCACTGCCAGGAGGCCTGAACTACCAACGGCACACACATGACTGCCCCAGGCATGACTATACCACTTGTGGTACCAGCCGCTCAATGGAACAGTCATGCAAGCACAACTGGTGGGACTGAGATAAAAAACTCTTTAAAAGCAGGGTGTGGTGGCGCAGGCCTGCATTCCCAGCACTTGGTAGGCTGAGGCACGAGGATTGCCATGAGTTCAAGGCTAGCCTGGGTTACGTAAGAGAGCTCAAGGCTAGCCTGCACTACATAGTGAGAGCCTAGCTCAAAAAAAAACAAAAAAAGTTCTTTAAGTGAACCTAAAAGTGTGGGGGTACCAATACAGGCTGAAATTAAGTTCTCTCAACAAAAACATCAACATATTATCCACTCTCCCTATAGTGAAACCTAATAAGAAACAAAAAAGCTTTTTATCATCAATAGTGAACTCTATGTAACGATTCCAAGTCACTTGTAAGTGCTTTATTCCACAAGCATGCTTTCATCAACAATGACAGAAGCAAAGAAAAATAGAAAGAAAAAAAAACTAGAAGGCAACAGACAAGAAGAATGGTTTTAAGAAAAAAAGACCACAGTTAACCTCACTGATAAAAAAAAATTTGACAGGAACAACAGGACACAGTATTTCTAACCATTCAAAGAACAACAAAAACACTTCTGGGCCAGGGATTTAGCTCAGTGGTGTAAGTGCCTGCCTGGCAAGCTCAAGGTCGTTGAGTTCAATCCCCAGTACCCCCCCCCCAAAAAAAAATACTTCTTGGTAATTTTTTTAAATTCTAGAATCAGGTAATACTTCATTCCATAAAACAGAATGAGTGCTCCTGTCTTTGGAAATGAAAATGACAAACAACAACAACAAAAAATTATTGGAAACATCTGAGAAAGTAAAACACAGATATGACTGACAATGTAAGAAGGAAAATGAAAATTACAAATCTCTGCAGTGATCCACCATGCAAAAACAATCCCAGAAAAAACACAAAACAAAGAAAAGCAATTATCAAATACTACAGAAGTTTCCCAAACCTGAAGATTCTAAGTGTCATGATTGAGAGGGCCATTAATTCTTTAGCAAAACAAATAAAAATGTCCCACATCAAAATTGGGAATGAGAATACAGAGATCATAAATTGTTTATTCCCAAAAGGCCAAAACAAAAATGCTCAGGAATTCTCACTGCATTTGACTTCCGTGGACACCGGAGGTCTCCAAAATTCTCACCGAAATACTGTATGAAACCAGTCATGCACAAAGATGGGGGCACTTACGCCACCAAGTCTTAAACATGACTTCCAAATATGTTCTACACCAAAAAGAGGACGTAGAGACAGAGGAAGAAATGCCATCTATGAAAAAGAAAGCATTAGCGTATTGGTCAGCTTTCCACTGCTGAGACCACAGATCTGACACACACAATTTAAAGGAGAAAATTTTATTTCAGCCCATGGTTCCAGAGATTTCTGCCCACGACTGGCTGTCTCTACGGCAGAACCATCAGGGCAGAGGAGCCTGGCAGAGGAAAGCCACATACCTCACAGCACCTGGGCAGCACAGGACTGTAAGGAGAGCCAGACGGGAAGGGGCCAGGGACCAGACACCGCCCGCAAGGTCACACCCCAGTGACCCACCCAGCCAGCCACCCACGCCAAGACTAATGAGCCATCACTGAGCAGTTTGTACATCCTCACTAATCTCACAGGCGCCTGTCACACCATGCAGATTGACAGATTAACTATCACAACTACAAACTAAGGCAAATCCTAGGACAACAGTCACAGTAGACTGAAACAGGAACTAGCCAAGAGAGGCTCCAGGAAAAGAGGCTCAGAGACAGAAGTTCTTGGCTTAAACCAAAGAAAATTGTGCTTAAAATGGAACATTCTACAAAAAGACAGATATGTATCATAGCAACAGAATGTTTGCTTGAAGGGAGCAAATGACAAAAAATAGACTAATAGAAAAAATAAGACAATTATTAACTATTGGAAAATAAAGTTTTACAAAAAGGATAAGTCAATACACTAAATGGCTCCACACTCACCAGTATTTACATTCATAATATAAACACTGACAAAGGACTAAAGTATAGTTACATTCAGAAAATAGTGCAGTAAAATAACAGTAGCATTCACTGTCAGAAATATAGCAAATGTGAAAACTGAAAATCAAGAATTAGCAATGTAAGCTGGGGACGGCTGCACATGCCTGAAATCCCAGCACTGGGGAGACTGAGCAGGAAGAGCTTAAGTTCGAAGCCAACCTGGGCTACACAGTTCAAGGCCAGCCTGTGGTACACTGTCTCAAAAACACAAATTATTAGCAATATAAACATACATGACTAAATAACAGCCCTCTAAGATGCCCATGTGCTAATATCCAAAAACCTATGAATGCTGCTCTCCAGAGCATAGAGGACTGCAGATTTGTGTACGCGGTGTAAGATGGGGAGATTACCCAGGACGATCCAGGTGATGTCCCTACGAGCAGAAGGCAGGAGAGCTCACTAAAGAGAAGCAGATGTGCTGATGGAAGCAGAAATCGGAAGCCTATGCTGTGAAGATGAAAGAAAGCTGCACAGAAAAGAAAAAAAAAAAAACAGCTACAAGATGGAAAAAACAAAGCTGATTTTTCCTAGACCTTCCGAAAGGAACCAATTCTACTAACACCTTGACTTTAGCCCAGTGAAACTGATTTTGAACTTTTGCCTCCCAGAACTGTAAGAGAATAATGTAATCTGTTTTAAGTTATTAAATTTGTGGTTACAGTGGCAACAGGATTCTAACAAAGCATCTCATCCATCAGGAATAGCCCTGAGATCTGGAACAGTTTTGGAAGAATGAGGCTAAAGACTCCTGCACTTAAGTACTATTTGAGTTTCTAAAACTATCTGAATTTACTTTTTTCACTAAAATACAACTATTATTCCCTCCTCCCCTGTTAACTGGAGACAACTCAATGATACCATGGTTAATCTGGCCTCACAAAAAACAAGTTTCTGGCAACTAACTGAAATTATGCTACATTATCTAAGTGCACCCAATATAATCACTCACCAGGGTTTCCATACAAGAGGAAAGAAGAGTGGCATAATAAAGACACAGTGGCCTCTACCAGCCCTGAAGATAAGAAGCCTCGAGCTAAGAAATGTACAGCCTCGAGAAGTTAGGAAACATGAAAAAGAGGGGGAAGAGGAGGAGGAAGACAGGAAGAGCAGGAAGAGGAGGAAGAGGAGGAAGTGGAGGAAGAGGAAGAGGAGAAAGGAAAAAGGGGAGGAAGAGGGGAAAAAAAAGACTTCTCTAGAACGTCCAGAAGGAATGCAGCCCTGCCGATGCCTTGATTTTAGCCACTCTTTCCATTTTGGACACCTGACCTTCTGAACCATCAACGCAATAAATGAGTTATTTTAAGCCAGTAATTTGTTAACAGTACAGTTTATCTGCAGTAAGAAATGAAGATACGTTAGAATAAGGTTAGTGTTTACCTGGTATTATTACAGAAAAATATGCCTTACCACACTGGACACAAACACTTCCAATCCTTGTATGCGGCAACAGATACTGGCACTGAAATGTCACTGCCTCCAAACACCCTCCATGTAAGTTTCTTGCCGTTGCTATAACAAATCACCACAAAGGCTGTCTAACAGCAGCTTACTCTTTCTCACTTCCGAAGGCGGAAGGCCAGGACCAATTCCTAGCAAGCATGCATGCCCCTGGACCCTAGAGCAAAGCTGCTGTGTCCTCCAGCTCCTGGGAACTGCTGGCTTTGGCAGCACTTTAATTTGTGCCTCAGTCGTCACACCCCCTTCTCCTCTGCACCCCTGTCCTCTTCTGTCTGTGTCACATTTCTGTCTCTTCCTCATCAAGCCACTGATTGGGTTTATGAACTGCCCAAGTAATCCAGATCATCTCCTTCCACCCCAAACAACTCCTTAACTCCTTAAACTCTCCTTGATCACACCTCCTCTGAAGATCCGCAATTCCATTTTGGGAACCATACATGGTAACAGTCTCAGGTTTCAGGGATTAGGACACAGACATATTTTGGGGGCCACTATCCAACTCAATATAACTTACATCCATCAATATATTGAAATCAATGAACACTGTCCCTTTGTACCTAGCTCTGTGATGAGTAACAACTGAGGACAGAGAAAGAATCCCTGTCCTAAAAGAACAGATAATCTAGTAAGACAGGAAGATAAGAGCCTAGCACCAGCTTTAAAAGCACACATATGAAGGAGCTGCTAAACTCATTCAGAAAAGGAAGACCCTTTTCCACTCACCCCCACTCTACTTGTGGGAAACAGAACTCTTGAGAGACTTCCTAAAAAAAACCTCCAGCAAGTGCTACAATCTACCAGTTAATATCACATTTAATCTCTTAATATGCTGTGACAGATAAGAATACTAGCTCATTAATTTTCTACCTTTCAGGAATAGAGATGATAAAGCTGATAGCTAAGTAAAAGTACTCCAGAAAAAAATTAAAAGTAGAAAGTACAGGAAAATTTAAAGCTAAAGAAAATTGAGGAATAAGATGGAAAAGAGCAAACATATTCAGTCTTCTTTACCACAGGCAGTAACAAACTATTATTAAAAAGGTTTCTGATATTCTTTAATTCAGAAGTCTTATTTTGTCATATGACCAAAGTTTTCCTGCACTAGAAAATGAGACAGAGTTTAACATCAGATACAGAACTTCAAAGAAACAAACCCTCCTTACTGGACACAAAAACCTAAGCATAAAACAACACTGTCACTATATTCCATGATAGCTCTTTATAAAAGCTGTCAACCTCAGAAAGCTAAAATATGCAAATTATCTAAGAATTGGTGACTTATAAAATACTATAGGAACTTAAAAAAAAAGCTCCAAGTGAAGTCGAAGTCTTTCCCCTCAGTTTTTTTCAAATCAACTCCCTTTCTCTACATTATTCTTATTACTGGTCATACATAAGTCCCCATAACTGTACATACTTTTCAAAATACTCTTTATCATGTATGTCCCATTAAGATATTCTGTACATAAATTCCTTACACTCAAAGTAAAAGCAGCAGTGGCTCCTAGTGGCCAATTTATGACAGGTATATTTTTCCTATCATAGTTCTTGTATTTTCATAAATGAATTCTATAATTCTAAGAATCTCATCAATGTTACAGTAGTGCAGGAAAAGATACCAAAAGGATATTTAATTTTAATCTGTGCTTATGCACTGGATGACAATAAGAAACTATAAGGTATGCTCTTGCAGTCAACTAAGAGCCTTTAAGACATAAAATGTATCACTTAACATAATTATGTGTTTGCTACAGTTGGTCCCCCCAGGACTCCCATTAGAGTTATTCTCCATTATGAGGTGTTAAGAAAATGAAAACTTAAACCGAAGTTCAGAGGTGATTACAATTAGACATGGTCATTAGCATGAAGTCCCTGTGACTGAATATTGGTAATTTATTACAGAACAGTATAGCTAAGCCATTAACAAGTTTATAGTATATATTAACACAGCAATAGAAAACTAGTATTTTACCCTAAGTCAAATGATAAATCCCCAGCTTCTAATCTCCTTTTCCCGGCAAAATGCATTTCCTTTGAACAAACTTTAAAATTTATTTTGTTTATAAATATAAATTCCTTAATTAAACGTAAGCTCCATAAAAAGATTATCTACTTTGTTCAGTTTCCCAGACCCTTAAACGCTTAAGTACCCAAATATTTGCTGAATAAACATTCAATACCATTATAAATACACGAATTTCCAGAGTTATGTGCTAAGGATGATGCTGATGGTGATAAAAATGTCATTAATCTTAAAGAAAAACTAGATGTAATCAGTAGTTGTTTGTATTCAATGACATTCAGATTTATAGCCATGCATTAATCACTCTCAAAACACCTTTATTAGTCAGTCTAGTCTAAATATTCCTTTTCTTCCCAATTGCACCAGTTTCTTTTTGTTGTTAGTTTTTTGGGTTTTACTGTTTTCTGTGATGCAATGGATCAGAAGCAGGGTTTTATACACACTAGGCAAACACTCTACCACTGAGCTACATCCTTAGCCTATGGCTTTTTAATTAAATAATTCTGGTAATTATTAAAAAGACATCCCAAACATCTATTAAATACGCAATTTTTTACAAAAAAATCTTAATTAGAATATCTTATACCTATAAATTCAGAAAATAATCAATATACAGAAATAATAATATGCCCTTCCTGACATAAATAAATGTCCTTTCTGACATTTGACAAAATTTAAGTTTGAAACAGAAAAGAAAAAAAATTGCCAATTGTCAACAAATATCTTATACTATTATCTTTCATCAAAGAGTAAAAAAACAGACTTTGGTGTTAAGAGAGTTACATACCTGTTCCAGGAGTAGTGGTTGTAACTCCAACAAGAGGGCTCTGCATTACTGAAATATTTGTCTACATGAAAACAGAAAAAAGTGTTAATATAAAAATATCATGTTCTGACCATAACATAAACACAGTAGTAATTATAATAGGCTCTGTTCAACATATAATCTAATTTCTATCAGGTTCTAGAGTTGCCTCTAATAAGTTCACAGTCCCAAAGGTACTCTCACTTTAAATTGAGCAGTACTAACCCAAGAAATGTTAGCACCTCGAGCACATTATCTGTTCAAAGTAAGATGTTATATTGGATTTAACAAAACACTAGTTTTTACAGAAAGTAACATGGCAGCTATTTGGTTTTAGTTCACAATGTACGATACTTGAGATAATGGTGATTCTTTGAATTACCAAATTCAGACAGAAAAATGGAAAGGTGCAAAATTTTATTTTTAAACATTTACGATGAAATATTATAGACTCAAACATACAAAGGAAAGCACCCCCTATGTCTACCAATAAGAAGATAAAAAGCTGGAAAATTATCATATAGACCCTTTAAATATAAGGAAATTAAACATTAAATACTCTTCTAAAAAACACTCTACAAGAAAAATTGAGAAGAAATTCACTACAAATATAGTTTTGTTTGTTTTTACAAAACCAATTCTGATTAAGAAAACTGAACTCTAGATATATCCAGTAACCAGAACTAAATGTTAAGAGAATGTTAGAAGAGACACATTTTATTGTTCAATTCTTGATGCCAAACTTCTTTCATAACCAGAAAGAAGTTTCAGAGGCACACCCATGTCTGCAGCTAATCTAGCAATATTTTGCATACCAACCTGAAAATTATTCTGTATCATTTTTGACCCAGTTTTTTAAAATGCTTTGAATATAACAATAACAATAAACTAACCTTGTTATGATTCTGAGAAGTAATGAAAGTTAGCACAAATTTAGATACCAGTGGTACCCACACCAAACTAAATACTAGATTAACTTAAATTTTAGAACCATCAGGATGATCTTGATTTATTAAGTCTAGAACACCACTGTCCGTTAGGAATACATGTCATAAACATAATTTTGAATTCTTAATCAGGCACATTATAATGTACAAATAGGTGAAATTAATTTGGTATGGTTTTAATCGAATACACTCAAAATATTTCAATATGTAATCAACATGAGAAACAAACAAGATACTTTACATCCCTTCTAAATCTTTAAACTCCAAGGAGTATTCTATACTTTATGGAGAACCTCAGTTAGAACCAGTCACACTTTAAGTGCCAACTGCCACACTTGGCTATACTGGACAGAAGTAGGTCTGGATTACTGGAAAGAGTAATCTGTCTGACATAATGAATTAATTATAAGTAGGTCTTCTATGGCAGACATAGCAACCCTATACATAGTAAAAGTTCAATGAAAGGGTTGTTTTGTTTTGTTTTGTTTTTTGTCTTTTTTGAGGCAGAATCTCACTATACAGTTCAGGTTGGCCTTGAACTCACTTTGTAGCCCAGGCTGGCCTTCGGAGTGCTGGGTTACAGGCGTGTGCTGCTACACCTAGCTTTAGGGAAAGCATAAAACACATCCCCAAATCCTAGTTTCATCTGTGACAAAGTGAAGCTCATAAGAGCCACATCAGAGATCCACAGTGAGAACTAAAAAGAACTTCTGTAATAGTAGCTGTAAGCTCAGGGCCTACGACGTAAGCAAGTACTTTTGAAATACTGAAATGCTTCCTTGTTGCTGTTAATTCCATCAAACTAGAGAATCTCTGCCTTGAATATAACTCACAACTGAAAAGAACACTATCATAAAACCTACGCCCATCAAAATGAGCACAACCATCAGATCACCTACATCAGGACACAAAACAGCCCATAAATAGGCAGGAGGCAGCAGTTTTAGTAAAATAAGTAAACACTGAATACAAACATAAAAGGATATTGGTCTTACACAGTGCCATGTGGCTACAATCCTGGCACTCTGGGAGGCTGAGGTACAAGAATCACAAGTTCAAGGCCAGCTTGGGCAGCATAGTGAGATGGTGTCTCAAAATAAAAACAGATTTTAAAAAGGGGGAAGGGGCTAGTGCCTGGGAATGTAGCTCAGTGCAAAGGCCACAGTTCCATCCCCACTACCACACACGACACGCACAAAAGATACCAGTCTTGTATTAATACAAATGTTCACAAACATCTGAATCATTACTAAGGGCTCTACACCTAAATAAAACCCTTAATTTTCATTTGCTCTTTCACACAATTATTTATAGATACTGAACTTCTTAAATAAATGGAATAACTTAAGCCATAATTACATTTTATGTGTACATTAAGTAGGTTGGAGGCACAAGCGTTAAGACATGACTATAAAAATCAGAGAATCACCTACATAGAAAACAATCTGAAGTCCCATTTTTAAGTACGTTTCATAGTAAAAACAATTCAAGTAGATTACATGACTAATGTACTTACTGCTTATTCTGTGCAACATAGTTACACAGACTAAACTTTGGAGAAATGTTTCAAATCACTGACCTTCACTACACAGCCACATAAAAACATAAAATGATTAATTATGGACCACAAAGTTATATACATATGTCACCTGTCTTCTTGAAGTTAAAGGTGTTGACCCAAGGCCTGGGCTGGAAATGTCATCATATATACTTCTAACTGGTGGAGCTCCACTTTTATCTTTATGAGCTGGTACGACTGGTTGTGGTGGTGACCCACCTACAATACGCAAAAAATACAGTCAGACAAGGAAACAAAGGAATGTCATTTTCCTAGTGAGATTTCTAGGTTTTATATTTCTGAAATACTGACAAGCTCTAAATAACGAAGCAGGACAGGCCTCTATAAAAGCATAGGCTATTTATAGCACAACCGATGGAATGAATGATCTGGGACAGAACACCTTGCTCTGTCGCTAGTAAGTGAGCTGCAGCCAACTACTTGTTATGTTCAGCCAGTTTCCTCCTTTGGAAGTGGGGCAATACTACTTTTTGAAAAGCTGGGATACAGCTACCCTTTAAAGTTGATCTTTAAAAAATAAGATATGAAATGTTAAGAATATTGCCTGGTATTTCAGTATATGTTAGAGTAAAAAATAATTTGAAATTTAAAAACTATCCAGAAAATAATGTTCTTCAGTGAATTATTTCAAATGTAGTTTATAATCCTACCTGACTAATCCTTTTAAAAACGTAATAAACTACTTCGCACCAACTAATACTTTAAAGGGTAAGTAAAGAAGTTTCCATTTAAACATCTATGAAAGGATATTGGCTCACAGAATTCTTCTACAGCTAATTTTCATTACTCAAAATTAAGACTTCAAAGTTAATTTTTAAGATATACTTTACTAAAAAAGGTCCTATAATAAACACAAGTTGCATTTATAATTCTTGCTGATGACTACGAATTCTATGTGAAACAATTTTTCCCAAGTCCTTTCACACTACACACGTTTGTGAGAATCTTCTCCCACCATGACTAGAATTCATCTCCACAGATTTTCAAATTCGTGTTGACTATGTGTTATTCTTGTATTTTTAACATGAATTATTTAAACTGAATCCAGTTAAATGACAAGTCCAAGAGAAACTTCCCCCCAACTGTACTTTTATAACATCTCTGAAACAGAAATACATTTTATAAAAAAGTGGGATTTTAGCGTTGTACCATGTATGTTTTCCTTTACTAATGCTATTTAAAATAATGGTTAATTTTACAATTAACAGCAACTTAGATCATATGACATATAGCACTCATATTTTTAATGAGTGACTCTTGAATTATAGTAACTTATACTGCTTGTAACTGTACTCCAAATGCCTTAAAATATGGCATTGCTTTATAGATACTGTATTAATTTTTTAAATTAACAAATGTGTCGAGTTTGAATACTGTATCATTACTCTTAAAATCCTAGTACATACATAGATATATTTTATGCAGTTTACCTACCAGCAAGTAAAGGTGACCTCATTTCCATTACTCCCACTGAAGAGCCACTAATGGAGCGAGGCTGCGGAGTCACTGGAGCTGGTAAATCCCCCATTAAGAATCCAGGCAAAAACTGAGCATTCACTCCTGGCTTTGGAGATGTCGGTGAACCAAGCATCATTGGTTCAGATCCTAAATCAAAT
Organism: Cuniculus paca; assembly: GCA_004365215.1. Classification (NCBI taxonomy): domain Eukaryota; kingdom Metazoa; phylum Chordata; class Mammalia; order Rodentia; family Cuniculidae; genus Cuniculus; species Cuniculus paca. The sequence goes on along the minus strand of RJWT010000782.1, from coordinate 35,395 downwards.
TAAAACAAGTAAGGCTTTTCCATTTGCGGTGACAAAAAAGATGCAGAACTCTAGCAGAAAGAAATCTTGAAACTGCAATCAAAATTCTTAAGTGTTACAGAAACACAACTTATTTTGAAAGACAATAAAAATTATTTCTAGGAAAATGTAAAATCGTGTATTCACCTTTCCCTTTAATAGCTGCTTTTATTTCACTAGTTTAAAAATCAGCACTTTCAAGTTAAGTAAGTTAATTGTCTAAAAATGTCTCTAACACAAACAGAAAATCTTCTATCCATTGCTGGGTCAGTTTCTACTGTGCAGTAACTGGAAACAAGGTGAATACACTAATTTTCTACAAAAAATCTTAGCAAGCCAGAAACAATAAGCTCAGCTTGCTAAATGTCCCAATTCTCCCTACCCAGATACAACAACAGTGCATCATTTTTGTGAGAAAAGTATAATAATGCACACTTTATACAACTTATGAAATAACAGTAACTAGCATCTTAACAAATATACCAAAAAGAACTGCAAAACTATTTCTTTGGATTTTTTTTTTAAAGTAGGCTCTCCCTAAGTTAATCAAGTAGGTCTCAAACTTAAGATTCTTTTGCCTCAACCTCCTGTGTACCTGAATATTCTAATTTCAGAGAGAAACACCACAGGTCAGGGATCAGAGATGTGGATTCAAGTTCTCTAAGAAAAACAGACATAAAGACAGCACCCACTCACAGCTTTTATTAGAATAGCAAGTAAAGCTCCTAACCTGACAGCTAAAATGTTAAGTGCTCAATAAATAGTAGATATTATTTTTCTACCGGTATCTTATGATAGGATAACCTTAGTGATTAATGCAATGTAGAATTTGCAATTTCTCCTTATAAAAATTTAATTTTTCTACAAAGTGATAAGCCTGAGTCTGAGTCATGAGTCTCAGACTGAGTCAAAGGTCTGACACAGGCCTGTGATCCTAGCGCACAGGAGGCTAACGCAGAAAGATTCCAAAGTTCTAGGCCAGCCTGGTGTACACAGAGGAAGATAGATAGTCACAAGAAGAAGGAAAAAAAAAAAAAGGCAATTTAAATAGTTTTTATTAACTACTATATAAGTTAACTTTTAAGTAATCATAATAAAAGTTTTTTGTTGCTCAAACCTGTTAATTTAAAAAAAATTTTTTTTAATTAAAAAAAAAAAAACCCTGATCTTAATTCTGTCTCTTATTACTCACTGTAGTAGACCTAGATATTAACAAGACAAGGGTAAAAAGTAATAAGGTCAGGAAAGGAGAGTAAAGTAAGGTATGAAGAACTACATTGTTATTTTGTAAACTGCTAGTTATTATGTTACATGGTACTGCCACATACTTTCAAAAAATATACACTAAACAAAAGTCTAAACAAAATCATATTCTGAAGAGATATTTAGAAAACCATAGTAACAAAATACAAAGTTTTTGGTAACACCACAATCTACCTTCACTCTCCCATTCCCGAAGGGGGACAAAAACAATTATGGCAAATGTAAGAATTAGGTCAAGAAAAGTGCTGGTATATCTAGATACATATCTGATACTGTAGAAAGCACCAGAGTGCTTCCTCCAGACTCCTGCCTCTAACCATCCCTCAAGACTAAATTTCACTTGAAGAGGATGTGTAAACAATGGATCCTGCATATGGTAAATTTCATTTCACATTCTCAGCTTCTACTTAATAAGTACAGATGGGTCTGTATAATACACAACTAGCACAATTTATTGAAGTAACCCCTTGATTTAACATACCAGTGGGTGCTGCAAAAATATTTTATCAGTGGGTACCTGGAATATCTGCAATACATGGACCTGAACAGTTAATATCAGCTAATAACAAATTTATGGCTAGGCAATAAAAAGAATTTTTGTAAGCCCAACAAATATGCACTTCACAGTGTCTGCTGAACATGTTTTCTGATCTCCGAAATACATGAAAATAAATGGGTAGGCCAACATCTATACAGAAGTTTTAATGTAGCAGAATACTTGCATCATTAAGGGTTTTTTAAATGACATGCTCAAACAGTTCAAAAGTTACTCTATTCTCAAAAAGAACGTATTTTATACAAAACATGGCAAGCATTCCATGCCCTTCAAACCTAAAAAGCTGATTCTTCAAAATAAACACCATGCTCACTCTTTACCAAACTTGAAGTCGTAAACTAATATTCAGACCTCTATTATAGTAGACATGGATTTGTTTTTGTTTTAAAATTTTCAACGGTTCTCATAAGACATAAAACTCAGTAATAAAAAAAAGTAATTAACATATTAACTAGGTAGGCTTTTTTTATTGATATCAGACACTCCTCATTCAACAACTAATCATTAAATGAATTGGTCTAAATGAGGACTTGTACTTAGTATTTACATTACAATATTTAGAATAAAGAAATGGCCAAAGGAAATTCCAACTTGATGACTTTGCTTTTATTTGCATAACTTACATGCAGTACTGTAATGTATAGCAGATCATAAAACTATAGCGATGTATAATACAGTACAATCAGCAAAAACCATAGTACTGTTATGAACAACTTATACATTTAAAAAAAAGACATTGAGGCTCTATAAACAAAATGTACAGAACTGTACCAAAAGGGGGGTCATAAATCCGAGCAGTGGGTTGTAAGTCCAAATAGTGCATCTCAGCAGTAAGTCCAAACAGGCGTTAAACAGGTCGCTAAACAAGGACTATCTGAATAAGACATCATATTACCAAAATAGTTCGATGAAAATGATTTGTTTTCCTTAAGAATGCATGCTCTCCAATAATCCTTAAAATACAGAAGCCACCTAGAAATCATCACATCAGCTGGATTCAGGCAATATTGATTCCTTACATGTCAAAAAAGGCAGAGATGAAAATCATTCGGAAACTCCAGGATATTTTATGATATAAAACTGATATACAAAGTGCTAATCAATAATCAGGTTTGCAAAACAGATGCAATCCAGATACGATCTTCAGCAAATCAGTAAGGCCTCTATTCCTGTATTTCCTCACATGCCCTTTCGTGGCATCTTAGCAGCTTCCATGAATTCAAGGCTACACTAATCACACAGTTGATATTGCTAGAAGGTGAGCTTTGAACTAGCAATTTTGGATCAATAATGAAGGAGCTTCTGCAGATCATTGCAAAGGACCAGTGAAACTAAAATACTACTACCAATAATAAATCACAGAACCAGGAACCTGTTTGACTATAAAAATCATTGGAAATGTCAAATATTCATGACAGTGAAACTGGTATTAATGGAGTCACTGCTCTGTCCACCTCTGGAGTAAATACGTTGGAGGAAAGACATATAAAGTATGTAATAAAGATGCTTAACAGCCAGCAGTGTAAGACAAAAATTAAACACAAAACAATCAGAGCCAAGAATAACAGTGATAACTGTTCAACTGTTTTCCTGTGGTTCAGAAATGTGTATATAGCACTTGAGAAAATATGTGCACTCTTATGAGACATTTTTATGTATCAAAGTTTCAAAGATAACATCACGTCTAGAGTTTGTATCTGAGAATGTATTTAACTCCAAATGAATCAGTTTTATTATTACCAGAGGAACTGTGGGAAGCAAACAGTCCTTAGACATGAGCTCAATAGAGACTGCACTGATCAATTTTTCTGGCCCTTTGGCACAGCTGTTCTGCCTGTATGTGATCAACAGGTCCCATAAGACCGTGCTCCAAATCACTCCTCTGCATTAAAACTGTCAAATCATACACTTTTTGGATAGTGGCGCCAAATAAAGCAACCTCAATCTGTCAGGTAGCTTATTTTTTCCCAACATCAGATATTGGAGAAATAATTCAAATTTTGAACACATCTGTCTTTTCATGAATGCTGTATTTCCTTGCACGATATGCTTAGTGAATGTTCCTAAAATATAACGGGCTGCAGGCACTCCTCCTTTTAAAGATCAAGTTCTTTTCCAGCGACTAGGTCCAAGAACAGGTCGCTACACGAAGAACTGTATATAATCTGTACTTCACAAAATTCACAACAAAGACACAGTTTGAACGATTTTCCAAACTGATGACTTTGCTTTTACTTGCATCACTCTTACATGCAGTACTGTAATGTGTAACAGAACATAAAACTACAGTACTGTACAGGGTGATCAGCAAAAATCATACTACTGTATAAATGAGGTGTACTGTACAAGAAAAAGACACTGAGGCTCTATCAAAAAGATATACAGAACTGTACCCCTCCCCCCCCAAAAAAGAGTGGGAGTAACCTAAGTCCGATCAGCGCGCCTCGGTCATAAAGCCAAACAGTTATTAAACAGGTGGGTCGTTAAATGAGGAATATCTCGGTATCAAGACGTCCCAACAATTAATCATATCCTGACTAACAGGAAAAGACTTGCAACACAGCCACTTTCTCAAGAAAAAGATGAAGAGATTCGCGACAGGGCAGCAGTCAAAACCTGAACCAGAGGCCTCGGGGACCAACTAGCAGGGGGACCTGGACCCTCACCCCGGCCCCCTGCCCACCCACGTGGTCCCGAGCCTGTCCCTCCGGGGTCGCTTCCGGGGAAGCCGGGTACCCAGCCCCCGACTGGGGTGTCGTGGGGAGCCCCAGGTACCGGCCTATCTTGTGGTGCCAGTGCTGGGGGACACACAACACGCAGACGGGCACTCCCTTACCCTCCGGAGCCTGTCGCTCCGCGGAGTCTCGAGCTGGGACAGACTAGGAACTTGGGGAGAGCCCGAGGCTCCCCCTCCGCAGCTGCAATCAGCACACAAGAGACAGCTGACTGACGCCTTCCAGTCTTGCCCGGCTCCCGGCCTACCGCGTGGATGGCAGCGATAGCGAGGAAAAGCAGTTTTTAACTCACCCAACGTGGGCGCCTGGGGCTCCACAGCAAAGGTTGCCATCGCGACGGCTGCAGCTACTCTTATCCCCAAACGTTCCCAATTTTCAAAAATGGCGGAAACACTCCTCACGGCCAGGGGAGCGCCGCCTAAACGGGTTGCGTAACTTCCGGACATGCGCCGTACTGCCGTGAGGGCGCTGGAGTCATTTTGGAATAGGGCAAAAGTCTTTATTCGATCTCGGAATCTTGCCAGAAAAAGCTTTCCCGGGGACATGGTGAAACAGTGTGGGAACTGTGGGTCCCAGTATATATTTTGATCACGCTGTGAGCCTCCTAATTTGATGGTGCTTAAGTCTCACAGCGCACATTCCTGTTTCATAATTAACTAACAGGAGTTTCCCCTCTGCTTTGTTAGGAGGGCTTTTCTGAGTAACACCTGGGCGTGGGTTCCTGCGCTTTCTGCGTGACAGTCCTTTCTCAAAATAAATTTTCCACCTTGTGTATGCTGTTTCTTTTAAAGTTTGTTAGGTAGGCACAATTTGACATGAAAGCATAACTTGCATGCTGTTTTACTGCATATCAACACGTACAAAAGAATACAGCTAACAAATTAGTGGAGAACAATTAACACTTGAGAATCCTCCGCACCTTGGCATCTTGGGCACACCGGCCTATGCCATCCTTGTCGTCCTTATTCCCCGCACTTTGCAACTTTTCTTTAGGGAATATTGATGTATTGGTCACGCAAACATTCTCTATATATATGTGCATGTAAAAATATGCTGTTTAGTTTTACAGTTTACCAACTTTATTAAAAATAATGTACTGCGTGTTGTATATTGTGGGTGGTTTGTTCTCTAGTAAAATCTCTTCTTCCTCTTCCCTACCCCCACCCCTCAGTACTAGGGATTGAACCCAGGGCCTTCGCACTGAACTAAGTCCCCAGCCATTATTTATTTGATTTTATTTTAAATTCTTTTTTTATATGATCTATCATGTATTTTGCTGTTTGTATTTTGAGTTTCTCATATAAGAGAAACCATGTGATATTTAAGCTTGTAGTTTTAATTTATTTCACTTAACACTGTGGTCTCAAGGTGCGTCCATTTTCCTACAGATGATTCTAGTTTATTTTATGAGACAGGATCTAAGTGGTCAAATTGCCGGGCTGGGCTTGAACTTCCTATCCTCCTGCCTCAGCCCCCAGAGTGCTGGGATTTCAGATATGGGCCACTATCTCCTCCTTTCATAAGATCATAAGTCATACTTAGGATTCACTCAGATAATCCAGAATAATCCTATTTCAGTATTAGGTGAAGTAATTAAGTTAATAATCACATCTGCAAAGTGGTTTCTGCTACATAAGGTACACTTACAGGTTCCAGACTTTAAGGTATGGATATCAGTGGGGACCATTATTCAGCCCATCACCCATAACTTGTTGAGAATTAAGATATCAAGAAAGATTCCTCAAAGACTTTCCATTACAAATTATGATCTACTCAAAAGAACACTATGTACTTGTTAAAAACAATGAAATAGATTTGTATATGCATGTATTGACCTAGAAAGAACTATATGATCAATATAAAAGACACTTTGAATGCACATATGCATTTATATAGCAAAATTACTTTTTTTTTTTGTACTGGGAATCAAACAGAGGACCCTGTGCTTGCCAGGTAGGCACTGTACCACTTCATAATTACTTTTTTTTTAACCAAAATACATATTTAGGTATAGATGGGCAGGTGGGGAGATAAAAAGAGATTTAAACAAAAGGAAACAGAAAAGAATTGCACCAAACTATTAACAGGTGAGAGCAGGAATTCTATAAATGGAAGAATTTAAGAACTTTTAACTTATTTTATATAATTTTGTGATCATAAATTGCAGGTGCCTAGGAAATATGAGAGAAACTCTCTAGTTGAAAAATTTAAAAACATCAAGAGTGAAAACGCCCCAGCTCAGATCCTTGCCTGCCAACCTATCCTCTAGCATCCTCCACCTGATCCCCGGAATAGAGGTGCAAACCTGGGGCTACAGAAAGCTTGACCAGGAGTCAGGTATGGTAGTGCATGCCTGTAATCCCAGCACTCGGGAGGCTGAGGCAGGAGGATCCTTGTGAGTTTGAGACTGGCCTGGGCTACAAAGTGAGCTCAAAGCCAGCCTGACCTGCATAGTGAGACCCTGTTTCAAAGGCAAAAAAAAAAGGCTTGACTGAAAGATTTTCAACTTTTTTCTAAACTCAAACTAATTTTGAAAAAGTCAGAAATACATAAAATCTCAAAATGTATTTTCAATAAATTTGATATATCCACAGCCTGTGTCTATAATATACACTGATTATTCATCAAATGTTTATAAATGTCTATTCTTATGCAATATTTATCTCTATATATAAAATCACCTTGTTGCTCTGAAAAGCTCAGAATCTACTCTTTTAAAAAAGAAAAACATATTTAAAACTACAAAGTGAGTTCAAGGCCAGTCTGAACCACATAGTGAGACCCTGTCTCAAAATAAAAAGACCAAAAAAAGAAAAAAAAGATATCCACCTTTAGTAAGACTTTAGAAAATAGATGGTTCATCATCTTCAGACAGAGAGAATGGTGGGTAGCGTTTCACCAGTCCTGCTTCCATCATCTCAGCCTTGGGTAGCTCAGGGGCAGGGTGGTCACTCTCTCAGACTGTGATGTCACACAGTGCATCAGACAAACCAGGACTTCCCAAGGCCCAAGGACAGGGGGCCTTCAAAAGGGCTTCAGGATATTTTAAGATGTGGGGATCACCTCAAGAAAAATACAAAACAATTGCTATGAGCATTATCTGACCTCTAGGAATGATCACTGAAGCCATGTCTTTAAAATAAAAGAAAGAAACTTTTACATGTGAAATTTTGAGGGTGTGTGACAGTTTCTTACTAGTAAAAAATTGGCACAAAAAAAGTTTTGCTGATTCACCTGTTATCTTTTAATCAGTTAAACAATTTAGTGAAAAAAAAACCTTCAAAACATACATAACTTTCAAGTGTAATTTTATTCTCTGTCTTCTATTTGAACCATCAGATAAGTTTAAACACATTTGAAAGCCTAGAGAAAGCTTACAATGGACAAAATAGACAAATGGACAGGGTTGATTTTAGAGTTGCCTGAAATTTGCCTTAAAATAATTTTCTAAGGAGGAAGGACAGAAAGGATAGAAGGATATTGGCATACATTGCTTTCCCTCCCTTATCCACCCTCCATGAGTTAAATGTTGGTGGCAATTAATTATGATATTCTCTATAATCCTGTGTATATTTGACATTTTCCCTAAATCTTTTCCCAAGAAAATCAACAAGCTTAAGGACATTCAAAAGTCATATATTCTGTGTTCGCCTCTGACACAAAAATCAATGAAAAAACCATTCATTGCTTGATAATCGTCTTCACTTAGAGAACTAGTATTTTGTTGAAGACAGGTAAAAATTTTGACTTTAAATACCTAGTAGTAGCCAGGTGTGGTTGTGCACACCTGTAATCGCAGCACTCAGGAGGCTGAGGCAGCAGGATTGCCACAAGTTCAAGGTCAGCCTGGGCTACGTAGTGAGTTCAGATGAGATCAGGTGTGTTCAGGGTGGTATGGCTATAGACTATAGTGAGTTCAGAGTTCAAGCCCAGCCTGAATTACAGAGCAAGACCCTGTCTCCAAAATCAATCAATAAATGAATACCTAAAAATTATGTGATAATTACGGCTCAGACTTATTTTCTCCTCTGACTTATGGGAAGAATAGTATCAACCTCATTGTAATACATTGACTTATTCACACTGGGATATATATTATATAATATATACATAAAATTGAATTTTAGCCTAATAGTCTTATCTTTCATTCATCATATTACATGTCATTGGCTTATTTCTCCATTAATCTAGACATATCTTTCTAAGTTCACTTATGACCTTCGTGTGTCTAAATCCAAGATATTTCCCATCTTTATCTTACACACCTCTTAAAGAAATAAAGACAGTAACAGTAGGAATTATTACATTTATTATTTTATTAAAGTATTTCAGCACCTAGAACAATAAAGAATTTAAGTGTGTAAACAAAATGAGTAAAATAAGTTTTACATGAAATAGAAAAGTTTAATTATAACTGTATAACTAATTTTTAAAAGTACACCAATGGAAATAAGCCAGAAATCTGCTGACTGTAAATGTAAACATACATATTGCAAAATTACAAATCTTCAAAATCTTCTGGTTTACAATGTTAAATAATTATGAGGTGATCAATTATGTTCAGAATCCTTCGGGCAGGAAAATCAACTAGAGTCACCTTGAAATAAATCATCATGCTAGATTTCTGTTATTTTTAAGTGTATTGTTGTTTTCCTTATAAATTTAGTAATTCATTGAGTTACACTAATTAATGCTATAATACTTTGATTTGTGTTTGGGACATTCAAGAATATTTGCAAAAAAGACTTTTCAGGGGGACTTCCTAGTGACAGTTGAACAATGGAGTTACTAATAACTGACAAATTCAGGTTTCTCCATCTCCTCTACAAACATCAATCAGAATCAAAGTTCCTTAAAGGTGTACACACACACACACACACACACACAAACACACACACACACAGGCTGTGTTCCTGTACTTCAATCAAGGAAATGAAATAAGGGAAGAAAAAGTTAAGTTGCAATAAAAATGTTTAAAACTGTACTGCATTTCCTCTTAAGTCTTTGTCTTTGAAGTAGTATACTGGTGTAAATTTTGTCCAAAAAATTCTTTAAAAAATATTTTGACTTTTTCAAAAAATTTGTGAATATTTCCTGGGTATTTGATTACCATTAAATGGACCTACTGACAATATTAAAGCATAAAGTTAGAAAAACATTTTAAAATTTTTAACTCAAATAAATAGAATTCTGTATGTTCCAATGTCTTTGCTCTACTTTCTTTCGCAAGCTACTAGGAAGGCTCTTCATTTCTTTTCAGTGTTTCATTTTTACTTTCCCTTTAAAAATAGTAGGAAAATCTATTTTAAAACAAGAGTAAAAAAACTCCATGAAATATTGTTTCACCTTCCTCAAAACAGACCCATTATTTGCTACACACGATTTTGTTAAATTTATAATATGTAAAATAGAGGATCAAAATGATGAAGTTCCTTCTTAAAAATAATGAGGTAGGATAGAGCGACTTACTCATCTCTCCATGGGAAGTTCAATAAATGTACCAGATCTGAGACATGTCATTCTCTCACAACATACCCCTAATTTAAAAGACTGCACTGCACCTCTGATCTGTTTTAGATACAGCAAACTATCCTTCAAGATTGACAGAATTAATGTTCAAAGTACTTCTGTAGATACTTAATAAACATCTTCAAACAGCAACCAGATCACTACAAACAACAACTAAGCATACGAACTATAGACGATGAACAAATTATATCAAAGCTTCATGTGACAATGTTTAGCTGACAATTAGATAACATTCAGCGAAAGAAAGTACACTTAAAGAAATGCTGTCATGTGAATGGAGAAGGTTCATCCAGCGACCCTTAGGAATACTGATCGTGGAGACATCATGTTATCAGTCCCTTATTTGGGGGTTCTGCCTGGCGTGGTTGGCTTCTAACAGCTCGCTATAGGTTGATTAGCTCTGGGCTGCTGCTTCGTGGAAGTGAAGAGTTAACAGCATTATAAGCGATGGCATCTTGTCAGACCGTGCGCAATCTCCAGACACAATTCGTATTCATCACTTCCAGTTTTTGCACATGAGAGTCTAAGAAAGCCTGCTTTCCCAAATGCACAGATATGCACACTTTCCAACTTGAGCAGTATTTAAGAAGAGTCAGGACTTAAAAACTATAATCTACAAGGTAATCATATTTTGCAAGTTATCAAAGACTTCTTGAAAGCTGAATTCTGTCTCAATTGCTAAAACATAGGATAATTCATACTGAAGAAAAAAATTTTAAATATTTAAGTAAATTGACAATGTAGAGTTCAATCATGGTTATATGGAAACCATTAAAGAAAAGAAACATTCCAACAATGTATTTAAAATTTATTTCAAAACCATAAACTTTTTCCTTAAAATATGTTGTCCAGTGAAATATTGTACTATAAAACAGATCACTGAACAAATTACACCTAAAAAATGACCTTTCATGACATTTTCCTACAGATCCAAAGAGACCAAAAAATTATGACAGAATGCTAGCATCCAAGATAAAAAATATAACATGTAAGAGAGAAAAAAAATCACCTTATTAAAGACAATAAGCTCATAATACTATAAGAAAAAGCATGCATACAAATAATTTAAAAATAAAAACAGAAATACAGGCAATAGAATTAAATTTTTAATATAAGAAAAGTAGGCATATTTTCATAAGAGGATTAAAAATTTTTGTGAATATTGTCACCACTGTGTAAATGTTGTATAAACTTATAGATTCTGGTGCTCATTTGGGAGTTTGAAGGTATTCATTTTAATTTTAAATACATTCTTTACAAAATAATTTACCTGTCTCTGAAATATGTCAAGCAGCACTTCAAGTTTTTTCTTGTGTGAAAACAGGCTGGAATAGAAAAGTACTAAAAGAAAAATACTTAAAAGATACTCCACTGACTTAGTCTTTCCATAGATCTTAAAATGTAAACCTTTTTCTTCTACAGAAATCAATAATTGGTAATACATTGTTATTTTTCCTTCGCAACTCAAAGAAACAATCGAACAGTATAACAAAGAAAAAGTTATATAATTTAAAGATTTATTTCATATACTAGTTCAAAACAATCAAATTGACCTCCATTTTCACTGATGAAAAACAAAAGGAATTTTTACTAGTCTATTTTCCAGAACGAGAAAGACAACTACAGAGACCAATTCAAAATTACATTTGTCCATCATCTGCAACTTGTGAATTGCTGTGCTTTTCCAATTCCGGTAGTTGGTCCCTCTTATTGCTTTCTTTGACCTCTTGATATGTACGAAGCTGTTCCATGAAACCGGAATTTGGACATATCGAAGGCCTTGCATTTTTCACCAAAGTAAAAGCACTGCTAAATGAGATTTCTTCAGAATTCATCAGGAAGCCTATTACAATTGCAGCAGCCCTGGAAACTCCCGCATTACAATGAACAAGAACCACACCATCCTGCAATGAAACCAAACAAAAGTCTGCATTATTCATTGAAAAGGTTATTAAATCGATGACACATTCTTATATTACATGAAATTATTAAGAAAACATTCTATCTTGTCAACTTACGTGATTTCATTTAAAGAAACATAATTCATTGCAAGCAATGAATGGATAATCAATCAGTTAATCAATTAACAAATACCTAGTCCCCTGCCCAATGCCCAGGACTGAAATGCTATGATGATGTGTTTGGAATTCCGAAACACTATCTTTTCTTAAACAAATGTAGTAAAATACTCATAAAAGCCTAATAATTTACTAACCACATGTATAAAACTAACAGAAAAATCAAAGAGACAATACATGGAAACATGTAGAAACCAAACAGAAACTAAACAAAAATCCTAGGACATTCCCTGGGACACAATATTCCCATTAAAAAAAAAAAAAAGAAAGAAAGAATGTCACCACCTTGAATATTTATATGTAAAATGATCAGTAAGGAATAAAATTTTCTACTGTTGGACATTATTTTATTCTTGAAAGAAGAAAGTACCTTAAAATATTTCAATCTAAGGGAAAATAAAATGATGACACAAATAGCTTATTACAATGTGAAGTGGAAAAGGTAATCAGACACCACCATGAGGTCAATAAATAAAAACGTTTCAGGTAACTTGCAAATGATACTTTCCAAGTGAAAAGAGACACAGTGCAAAGTCAATACTGGTGGGGGTAATATTGCATTAAAAATGAATGGGATAGATCTGATGGAAGAGCAGTGATACAGCTTGGCCTATCTCAGACTTTAAAAGTTAATGATCTAAATGAAATGTAGTGAACTCTGAGCACGCCCCACAGAATTAGACATTTTAGTTGCTTCATATCCTGATTCTTCATTTGGTGCAAGAAGGAAAGCTGGGAACAGGGGAAGGAAAAAAAAAATTACCTAACATCCTCTACCCAAAGGACACATTAGAAATATTATTATTGATACTATTATAGTAATATGGTTTTACTTTTACAAGGCAGTTTTCTCACATTCATGTATCTGTTGCAAAATTCTTTGATCTGTTGTAACACATTTGCAAAAATGAATCTTTTTTTAAGAATGATTAACAACAAAATGAATCAATATATTGAAAATCCTCACACCAAAAAAGACAAGTTCAATTCTTTTCTTATGGGACTATGTGTAGTTCATTTTCAAACTTTTTAACTGTTTCTCCACAAAGAAAGCAAAACAAAAATAGTCATTACATATACTTCACTTTGTAGCAAGAGCTCAGTTTTATGACTTAAGATATTTAAAAACTGTATTACAGTAACTTGAAAATTATCAGTGAACATCATTTAGCTCAAAACAAAGTAACCAGGTATTCTAAAAAAGCTTGCAATTGTGAGCTTATTAAGAGACATCTTTCAAGGTTATTTTAAATATGTCTTGGCTATTTATTTCTAGTCTTCTATATTGTGCATTCCATTTTAGTTAACGTTTGAAAATGTTAGTATTATTTACTTCTCTTACTACTTTGATGACTTTTTTTTTGTGGCACTAGAGATCGAACTCACAACCTCGCATTTGCCAGGTAGGCACTTAGGCCACCAAGCTAAATCCCCAGCCCCCTCTTACTACTTTGTAAACTGCTTTTCTACAGCTTTTGATTTATCTACTTGCTACTTTTTATCATTTCTTAGGTATCACATTATCCTTGAAAATATTTTCAGAAAAATTGTTGACTTCATAGTCATTTTTTCCAGAATTCCAAATAATGACAATTTATGAAGCAAGTTTTCCCTTGCACTTGGCCTTATCGTCGGCCTGCAAGGCCTCTATTCTTCTTGGTACAGCTGGCTCTGGTTCCTCTCCTGAGTAGACTTTCTTCAAGTGAGCCGAGAGCAGGTGCAGCACCCTGTCCACTTCTGTATACCTTGTGCACAGTGCAATTCTTGGTATGTAGTAGGTACATACCTACTGCAAGAAGGAAAGCTGGGAACAGGGGAAGGAAACATATACATATACATTTGCTAAGGGAGTAAATTTTGTTCCTCACAAATTAAAATCTCCATTTTGCAGTGGACAGATGGACACCATTATGCTATAGCATTTCCATTTTACAGTTCTCTTTGGTCTCATGTTACAAACAGCGTTTCAAGCTTATTGAGGGCACCGGTGAGAAGCCCTTACATCTTCTTAGAATAAATTTTTGACAGATTGAGCCAAGTGCAGGTGTTTTCCTTACACATAAGTTCCAATAAACTTGGGAATAACGTGCTTTGCAAGTGTTTATGATAACAGCAGAAGATAATTTTACAGTAGACTGAAAATCAACTATTTCTAAACATAGTGTTTAAATTTGCTTTCTTCTCCTTTTTCCTCTTTGCTGTCTTCTTCATCATCATCTTCTTCAAATTCTGGTAGTTAGAATCTCTCAGCGAATGAAGTAAAGCTCAGGTGCAACCTTCTTACCTTGCTCAGGTTTGCTAACAAAGTGGAATACACTTTTAAATAGCCTGGGTCACTTTGACAGCACTCTTGGCTACCCACACTATCCACAAGAGCACAGAGCAATATAAACATGTACTGTGGTTTGGATATGACTTCAATGTGTCCCCTAGAGATTTGTGTGTTAGAAGCTTGTCCTCACTGTGGCGATTCTGGGAGGTTCTTTGGCCTATAATACAGAGGGCCTTGGGGAGGTGTTAGGTGGCCAAGGATGTGTCTTTGGAAGGGATTAATGTAATTCTCCTGAGAGCAGATTGTACAAGGGCCCTCCCTAGGGCTCTGGCTTCCTTCAGTGATGTGATCTCTCCCTCTGCTATCCTGATGTCAACCACCATTGAGGCCCTCACCACACTGTACCACTGTACCAGGACTCTCCACCTGAAAACCGTGAGCTGAATAAATCTCTTTTCTTTATAAATGGCCCAACCTCAAGAATTACATTAGAAAACGGATAATATGCATAGCAAAATCAAAACTTGTTGAATTTAGGTATCTATTTACACTTAAAATATTTCGCTAATGAATCTTAACTTACACTCAACAAAAAAACTGGATACATCTTCTATGTCTCATAGAGGAAAATTAGGTAAACAAATCATAGCATCACCAATTACTATGCAGAAATCAAATAAAATACTATGCAGAAATCAAATAGTTTGATATTATTAAGTATAAAGAGTAGACCATAACAGTAGGAATCATATAGTGTTTTTTTATTAAAAACATATATGATATTATATATGAGTAAATTAACAAACGATAAGTATTTCAAAATAGAACACTATTTATGTCTAAGTGTAATTTTTGTCCTACTACTGTGGATTGAATCTAGGGCCTTTATACAGAGGTATATTTCCAGCTCTTTTTTTATTTTTGTTATTTGCTGAGTTTTTTGAGGCTTTTTTGTTTGTTTGTTTGTTTGTTTTTTGTACCGGCGATCAAGCTCAGGACCTTGTGCTTGCCAGGCAGGTGCTGTGCTGCTGAGCCACATCCCCAGCCTATTTTTGTTATTTTGAGACAGGGTCTCCCTAAGTCACTAACTTGCCCAGGCTGAGCTCAAACTTGCAATCCTCTTGCCTCAGCTTCCCAGAGTGCTAGATTATAGGCACCTCTCCCCTCTCTGTGGAATAAGGTAATCTTAATTTTTATTTCTATTTTCCACTTTTTCCATAATGAAGATGGTTTATACAATAATTTCAAATAACATCACATAAAATAAAAAATAAATATACAATGTTAAATATGTTTTGATCTTAATAAGTATAATCTTTTGCACATAAAAAGAGGGGCCAGATAGATTTAGCTTCTAAAAGTTCTCTATAAAGATTATAATCACAGTGTCTCCCTCTAACATATCTGTCCCTTAAGGCATACTGTACAAATTATGCATGACATGGAAATAGTGAGAGGATAGAGAGCCTGAATAAGTATGGGAGAAAAAGAAAACACATGGGAAAATGGAACATTTCATTTGGCAACTGCATGTAAAAAGAAAATAAGAAACTTAGGCCTAGGAAACTGGTTTTGACATATGTAACTCACTAACTAGATTTAATAATACATGCAACTGTGATAGACAAAGCTATGATGAGATTTCTTCTAGAAAAAGATGGACTAAAAATTCAAGAATGCTATTGCTAAAATTAAATATATATTAGTCTAAGGAGTAAAAACTTTTCAGGCCAAGGAAATAATGACTGATTTAGAATGCCACTAGAAAACATGGAGCAGGAGGAATCAGAACATATTGTAGAATTCCAATACATCTTCCTACGCAACCTGTCATACACTCTGCCACCACCATCTGATGGACGCTCAGCTGGCCCCATCCTGTCTGCGAGCTCCATGGCTACCTCCTTCCCTTTGGTCCATCCAGCGTGTCTGGTCCAAGGCCTGACTCTAACTCCAGAGAGCACGCCATGTGGCTGTGAAGTTGCTGCTAAAGGATTGCAAAGCTATCACCTAGAATTCAGGGATGAGTTGCCTCCAAGTTGGTAAACTATGATCAGTGAGAAACTGTGGAGGGCCACCAGGACAGCTCTCCTTGAAAGAAGAGAACTTGTCTCTATTTTGGCTAAACCTGGCCCTGTTTCCATGTATTGATATGTACAGAGCTGGAAAAGATGTTTCTTTATCCCGGCAATTGGCTTTAAGCAATGCGAATAGGTCTAGGAGGTAATGATGTATAGCCTTTAAAGCAATGTGACAGGGTCAATGGTGCCCCACCTATAGCTTCCAAGTAGTATACGTGAATTAGGCCGAGTGACAAGTGAAACCGTCAGCTGAGACTGAGGCTTGAGAAAGACTTTATGATGTCTCAGGGCATGAAGACAAGATATCAAAGCACTGACCCCTATACACAAAAAACTTACTCAATCTGTGATATGCAGAACTATTTCTGTCTGTCTGTCTGTCTGTCTGTCTGTCTGTCTGTCTGTCTCTCTCTCTCTCTCTCCATACTGCAGAGGTGAGTTCAGGCCTCCTACCTAGTATGGCTCACAGCAACTCACATTTAATCCTGAGAATGCCTTAAAATTATGTTAAAAATACACAGGTACATAATCCCCACCTCGGCCAATACAGTGAACACATATTAATCATGGTAAATACACTAACAAAACCACAGCAGTCTCTATTGTGTAGTCCACCAGGTTACTGTGCATATTACTCAGGTACCAGATTATTATAAAACCTTAAAGGAAATCTAACTATATTTTTACACAGGAAAATTCAATAAGTAGAGAATTTTATCTCTTAACATTTCTCAATAATCTGTGAGATGATAAAAACTGAATTAAGATGGAAAGTAAATATCTCTTTGAAAAAAGGAGCAATTTAAAACAAAAGAACTGTAAGAATTAATAGATATTGTTGGAAGGAAACTTTCTTTCATAATGTTGCAAAAAAGAATAAAGATCAAGGAGAAGACCCATACTTTCAAATTTGCTTTTGAAGAACTGTAGAACAGAATAAACTTACCTTCATTTTTGCTTGTTCAATAAATTCGAAACATTCTGGAAAATAGGACAGGATACGGGTTTCAGGAAGATCCAATATAGAAATACTCTTATATGTAAACTCATCGGGGAAAGCATTTTCAACTCCATATGCAACATTGAGAATGTGAGTCACCTTAAAGAGAAAAAAAAAATGACTTTTTAAAAGTCTCATGAATTAGGTTACCTAAAAAGAGACTGCAATATTATTTCTACGACACAAATAATGAAAAATTTCACTGTGATTCACTTGAATACTTCTTCCGGGGAGCCTTCTCTGCCTCATCCTTCCGAGGCGCCCTCAGGACACTGTATTTGCACCTCCCACTTGGAGCTTGTGCACTGGAAGCCCGTCAGGGTAGGGACTTGCTGAACTTTCCATTATAAGTAAACCCTTGAGTGAACAGTGAGTCTAGCAGGTTGGAGGACAGTAGGCCATCTTAGAGACCTCCCAAGGCCTTGCTCCAGTCCCTATGGAGTGTGGCCACTCCCTGACGCGCTCCCTGGAGAGTTACACACATTCTCTCTCCTTGCTCAGTTTGCTCAAATTGGTTACTGTGGCTCATAAACAAAAGATCAGTGACCGAGGCACTCAGCGGGATAGACTCATGGACTGACAGCCATCAGCCACTTATTAGCCTGACTGCCTTGTGGGAGAAAGACAACAACAAAAACCACTTCAAATGTCTACTTGAGAGACTCTTCAAAAAGAAGGGTTTGGAGGAACTAGGAAGGAAGGACAGTATTTTTAGAAGATAAAGTCTGAAATATCTTTCTGCTTTCCCCAGTGAAGGTTTATCTACATCATCGCTCTCTCATCTACTGTGTATCCGGCTATGATAATGTGGTTCTGCCCTTACTTATTTATATTATCTTCCTATCTTCTATAATACTTGTGTGTTTGCTTTGCCTTCACGACCATATCTATATTCCAAAAAAGACCAGATACGAGGCCATGCTATTTAAAGAATGCATTATTGCCCTATTTATCTTCCCCATAAATTATAGGATTGTGGAAAAGAGAATCTTAGGGAAACACATTGAAAGGTCAGAGTATGTTACAAATACTATAGATTTTTTAAACTACTCAATGTCTAGGTGGTTTCACTGTTTGGAGGCAGTTTATATGTGTATTTGCTGAACGGTCCTAACTAACAGAAGATACAGTGAGTCACAGGTGGTAGTGTTGGGGCACAATTATAATATACAAACATATTTATAAGATAGCAAACTTATAGATATTTCACGATCAATTAGAAGTCTCTCACCAAGTTTCTGTTCTGCTGTTTCTGCTGAATTCAACTGACCTTGTGTCTACAGCCCAGCTGCACACCTCTGATGAGCACTGAGTCACAGTCATCATCTATACCTTAAGGCACCCTGGGTTAATTCAAGGGCCCCCTCCCCAGAATGTTCCTATATTATGGTGATGCCCTTAACTACGCTCACTCTGTGAGAGCCCCTCCCCTTGTTCCCAGAGCGTTTCTATATTATGATAAAAGGTTCCTTTGTTTCAAGACCAGCCTGCCTGTCAATATGACTCAATGTATCTAACCAATTGTGTAACGTTTAGTCACTTGCTTTGTACCTCCCACTTCTAAATTCTCTATAAACTGAACTCTTCCTAAATTCGGCACTGTCGCCTTTGAGGAATTATCCCTGCGACAGTCCACCAGCCTGAGGATCCAACAGTCTGCTGGTGTAGAGATTAAATGCTGCCTTCTTATCTCCTCAGTGCAAAGAGTCTTCCTTTCGGTTTGGTGTGGTTTGGCTTGGCTTGGGAATTTTCCCGCAACAGCAGTGGTAATGAAGGACACAAACTTAAAACCTTCCTAGTAATAAAACCCACTTCTAAAGCTTGATTGCAGACCTCCTAACAATACTTGTCCTTAGGTTGGAATGCATTTCATAGTAAAGACAGTAAGAAAAAGCAGTCACTGTATTGGATATTTATTATATACCAGGCATGTAGGTTACCTCACTTAATAGCCAAATTTAGGCATCATTACATCCATTTTAATAAAACCTTATTTCTAACTGGTTCAAAACTCAAAATGTTACAAAAGAAGAAACATTAGGAAGTCTTGTTCTCACCCATCTCTACTTCTCCCATCCTCTTGCTGATTGCTTGCATATTCCTTTGGTTTTTGTTTATGTAAGCATGTTATTTATTAAGTTTCTTGGGACAGGGGATTGAACCCAGGGCCTCTGTGACAACCTATAAGGAGTGATCAAAAAACTGCAAAAATGTTTGAATTTTAAAAATTTATCACAGTAAAAGACACTGCTATTAATCCCCTCAAAATACTCCCCCCTTCCTTCAAACACACTTATGACATTATTTTCGCCACTTTTGATAAAGTTGTGGAAGTCACTTTTTGTGAGTATCTTCATGATGTGTAATAAAAATACAGGCGATGCTGCTGCTAAGTACTGTCCAATGGAAAAGCAAGCGTGTATTCACTGGATCTGGCACCGTGCAACTTCCGGCTCTTCCCCAAGTCAAAATGACCATGAAAGGGAAACGTGTTGAGCCAATTAAGTCCATCAAGGCAACCACAACCGCGCAACCAAAGACACTCGCAGAAAAGGACTTTCACAACTGCTTCAAAAAGTGTCAGGAACAATGGGATACATATTTTCAAAGTGGGCAGGAATGTTTTTGAGTGGGACTAATGACAATGTCTGATTGTAAAAAACTTTTTAAAATTTAAACACGCTTCGTATTTTTCAATTACACTTTGTACACCCTCAGCCCTTGGTTTTTTATTTTGAGACAGTCTTGCTACATTGCTGAATTATCCAGGCAAGGCTCACACTAGCAATGCTCCGGCTCAGCCTCCCACAATGCTGAGACTGTAGGTGTGCGCCTACCTTACATACTGACTTTCTTACACAAAGGACACTGGATTTCCCCCACTCCATTTAAATATGTCCTGAAGATCTATTCATGTTAGTTTACAGAGAACCTTTTCTAGCTAGATAGTATGCTATAGTATGGGTCAACTGTTATCTATTTAACCAGTTCCTTATTGATGGACAGGAGGGCTGTTTTCAATGATTTGCTATTCTGAACAATGCTGCAATTTTAATTTGGAACTTATTATATGTTACCCTTAGTTTTCCATCTTCCAAGTTCTTTCCTAGGCAAGTGCCAGGTATTCAAGAACTTTATTAATAATGCAACCATTATTATAATTTCTAAACACTAAAATTAAATTCCCATAGAAATTTCGGAGGTGTTGCAGGAAGGGGGAAATGAGGGAAAGACAAAGAATTAAGATGTGTTATGCACATGGACCAACTCCCCACGATGAATGTAATTATGATGTACTGCAAACATGCACAAATGAAAATTTTTTTATAAAAGAAATTTCTGAAGTGGTACTCCACAAGAGCACTTCTACTATTTATAGCACTTTACTTAAATCCTGAAACAGCACTTTGAATTGTGCCATACCTTTAAATCAATAATTTTGTTTGAAACATCCATAAATTGTTCCAGAAAGTCTCTCTGCACTCCCTGCAGGCATTATTAACAATCACTGTATACAGACGCAGCATGATCTTTCAAACCGCATCTAATTCCACATCACCAGGATGAAGCTGAATTTGAAGTAGTATCGTAAGAGGCAGAGATGATAAAAACACTTGGCAATGCAAAAGTTTATCATGTTCCATTTGTCATTTCACCCTAAGGAACACTAATCTGTTGGTGACAGTAAGACATGGACACTTGCTTTGTTTTTTGAAATACTGATATAAAAGTGTTCCTGTTAGGATACACAGAAGTTCTTATAATCTTGTATAATCGAAGCCATTCCTTCTCATTGTCAGTGGTATTAAGTAAAACAAACCAAGGAGGATCCAGTTTAAACACAAGTCAGTAAGGTGCAAAGTAAAAATTATCAGACTAGTTACTGAATTGATTAATAGGTCTTGGAGACATAACTGCAAGTATTGATCACCTAATTTTTTTTTCTTTTTGAAACAGGGTCTCACTGTGCAGTTCAGGCTGGCCTTAGCTCACTTTGTGGCCCAGGCTGGTCTCAAACTTGCAACAATCCTCCTGTCTCCACCTCTCGAGTGCTGGGATTGCAGGAGCGCACCACCACGCCTGGCTATCCTCAATTCAAATCAAAATTTTTCCCCAGAGCTGTGGGTGACAAAGATAAATAGAACAAAGACCTTATCTCGGCATCTGCTAAATAACAGAAGAGGAAAACATATTCATTGGTTGCAAAAATAAAAGGCAGAAAGTATTAAGAGCCAGAAAAACAAAGTGTTACAGGACCAAAAGGGAGGAAGAGAGGACTGAACTTGCTGCCCTCAGAGCCTGGACAATGCTGTTCCCTCCGCATAAACTGCTCTTTGTCCATCTGAGCCCTGGCCCACAGTCACAGGTTCCAGGAGAAATGTCCCGGCCTCAGAGAGACCCAGCTCCATTCACAGCACCCCCTGAAAGTCCTCTCCTTGCCTTGTTTTCTTTTAGAGAAGAAAGCACCATGATTTTTTTTTCAAATCTATTTTATTTTAAAAAGAAAAAAAATGAAAACAAAATCTCAAAACATAGTAATTAGGAGGTAACAATGGTATATACATTGTGTATTGTTATCTTCAAATTAGTTACTCAGAGTACAAGATATCTGCATTTAATTGTGTGAACAATACTAACACAAACCCTTCTTCTCTTCAATGAAACTAGAGAAATCAGTAGTATAACTATCTTAGCTATCATACAAATACATATATTGTTTCTTTCTCACACTAGTGAGACAATACCATGTTTACACATGCATATCTGATTTATTTCACTAATGAGTATGGTCTCAAGTTGCATTCATTTACCTATAAAAGTCTCAAGTTTATCCTTCTTTATGGCTGAGTAGTACTCCATTGTATAAAAATACCACATCTTTTTATCCATTCCTCAGTTGATGGGCATTTAGGTTGTTTCCAAATTCTAGCTATTACAAATTGTGCTGCTATAAACATGGGTACACATATATTGCTGTGGTACAAATGTTTTTAAATCTTCTGGGAAGATACCCAGAAGGGGAATAGGTGGGTCAAATGGGACCTTCGATCCTAGTTTTTTGAGGAACCTCCACACTGATTTCCACAGTGGTTGTACCAGTCTGCACTCCCACTAACAGTGGAGAAGGGTTGAAAGCACCAAGTTTTGAGAACAGGGACTTCATTGTTTGATGACCTCCACATCCCCTGCACTCAGAAAGGTGACTAGAGCCAGGGATTTAGCTCAGTGGCATAAGCACCTGCCTGGCAAGCGTGAGGCCGTGAGTTTGATCCCTGGTGCCACACACACAAAAAAAGGTGACTAGAGCAAAGTAGGTGCTTACTCCTTTCTGAACAGATAAATGAGTGACATACAAAGTGTTACACTACCAAGTTACTTCCACTGCAGACTCATGTTCACTCAGATCCCATTTGCACATGGCCAAGAGTCTGAGTTGCTGCTCCTTCCAAATCACTTCTTTTCCATACTGCTGAAGACTCCTTGCTCTGTGTTCATACAAACTGGCTGTTTCATCTTCTACCCAGTCTGCCCTTTGTGCATCTCTGTTTGCTGAAATGAACCTCAACTCCACCATAATCCTGGGTGACATCACCATCCATCTGAGTGTGACAGTCCCTGGCCCAGCGTATCTCTAATGCCATCATCACTCTGCTTCAGTCACTTTTCTTCAAGGCCAATGCCACCTGAGTGCTGGGATTACAGGTATGTGCCACCATGTCCGGCTTCAGTTTATAACTAATGGTCCACTCCTCTACCTACATCTGACAAGAGATCACTCTGTACCCAGACTGCTGAGCACTGCTGCAGAAGAGACCCACAATATTGCATTTCATACTTCATGTAAATTAACGACAGCAAACCTCTCTTGCCAGCAATGAGTAACTGTATGGTTCTTGCCCTCATTCTCCATAATTAGCTCTTTCAAACATTTCCCAATATCCTGAAAAGTTTCAACTCTTCCTTATTCCCAGAAAACTATGTCACTTACTACTGCATAGTAAAAAAGAGAAGCCATCGCACAGAAACCTGGAGAGCTTCCCATCAAATCTAACTGCCTCACCTACACCCACGCCCGTGCTTTCCTTCTGTCTTCCAATTGCAATGAACGATGTGGTCATGCATCCTTCAAGGGGCTCATCCCAGTCCCTATGCTGGGGATCCCTGCCCCTAGCTTTCCTGGCACCTCCACCTCTCTGTAACTCTTCTTTTTCTACATCAATTCATTCCTCTACCTTTAGCCTTAAAGCCCACTCAGAACTCCCCCTTTTGCCTCCCTTGACCTCAGCTGTCACCTATGACTCCTCTCCATTTTTTTCCCCTTTTTCTTCCATGATTCCTCATTGTGCCTGCACTTCTCACTCTTCTGCAACCTGGCTTTGGCCTGCAATTTTAATGAAATTGTCTCATCAAAAGCCCTAAACCTCTTTGCCACAAAGTTCAGCGGACGTGACTTAGTCCTATTTGTACTTAAACTTTCTCAGCATCTGACACCATGAACTTCTTTCTTAAAATATTCCCTTTCCCTGGTGTCCATAAAACCTTATTTTTAACCTTCATATCATCTCCCTTAGCTTCTCCTTTACTCCTCCAGATTCTTCCCTGGATCACTGCATTACTCTACCTACAGGGGCTGACGGAGTTCTGTCATAGACCCACTCCTTTACTCATCTTACACCTTTCTCAAGGTGGTCTAACTTACTCCAATGATTTCAATCACTCCTTATAAGTCAAATATTTCTAAATATATATACATTACCTCCTTCTTGCACTTCAGATCCCATATATTTACACTGTCCGCTGAAAAATTTCACCTAGTTGATCCACAGCACGTGAAATTTAAAATGGTCTGAAGCCTGAGTCAATAAGATCACAAATTCAAGTCCTGGACAACTCAGTGATTAGGAAAACCCTGCCTCAAATTTTCTTTAAAAAATGAATAAAAGGACTATGCATATAGGTTGGTGATAAAGCCTTGGCTTCAGTCTTTTGTATAAAATAAAACTGATCTCATTGTTTCTCCTCAAAATCCTCTTCTTTTTACCCTGTTCCCTATCTCATGGAATGCTACCAATCCTAGTTTGCAAAGAAAGCTAGTTATCAGTCCTGCCTCCTGCTTTTCTCTCAACCTCATCTTCTCCAACCTCTCTAAAATGCCCCTCAAATCCATTCACCTCTCTCTACTCCTCTACCTCCTAATCTATACACCATTATCTTTTTTTAGTAACTACAGTGGCCTCAAAACTGGCCTCTCTGTCTCTAATTTGAGCAAATTTGTAATCTATTTTCCTCTCTGCTTCTAAGGAGCAATACTTTTTTAGACACAGATTTGATCCTGCTACTTCCCTGAGTAAAGTTTTTCACTGGCTTTCTACTGTGTTTTGGATGAAGTGCAAATAATTCAATCTAGCTTACATGGCCTGTTGTAATCTGGCTCATACTTACTTCCCAAGCTTGCTCTTTCATACCCTTCTTTCTCACACTATTCCAGAGTTACTTATCTTTTTTTCTATCCCTGAAAGCATTAGCCTTCTCTTTACCTCTGGACCTTCACATATGCCCATTCTCCTATCTAAACACTTCTGGCTGCTCCTTCCCCCATTCTTCAGAGCAAAATGTCACTATTACTTCCTTTGGAGCCTTACCCTGACTCTTCTATCCCAAAACAAAACAAGCATGGGTTAAGGGCACTACCCTCTAGGCATTGCTATAGTACCCTGCACTTACTCCATCAAAGTACACAATACAATGTACTGTCACTCCTCTCTTCTCTCTCTGTCCCTCAGAAGAGAAACTTCATGTAATTAGCAATCTCTTACACTCCACAAACCACAGAAGTTCTAAGACCAGAAACATGACCTGCTTGATACAATGATAGATGGCTAAAAATCCTTTTGATAAGTACCACAAATAAGTAATAAATGGCCTCAGTTGTGTGAAGGAAAGTAGGAGGAAATGGTATTAGGGAAGAAGTGATATATAAGTTGGAATTTAAGGCAAAAGTCGCTCTTTATACTGGTCATCTTTCCATCATTGGGATAAAATACCAGACACATAACTTAAAGGAGGCTCATGATTTCAGAGGTTTCAGTCAATGGTCAGCTGGCTCTAAGGCAGATATATCACGGTGGAAGGACCTGGTGGAGGACAACTACTCAACTCATGGCATGCAGGAAGCAGAGAACAAGGGAAGAAGTCAGAGCAAGCGACATGCTCCAAAGTCTTGTCTAGTGACCTGCCTCCTCCAACTGATCACATCTCCCAACTCAGCTATGAACTCATCAACTAAAATGGTTTGATAAAGTGATGAATACAGTTTCCCCATCATCCATCCAATCCCTTTCCAAAAGCCCCACCTCTGAATACATGTGACTTTTAGGGGACATTTTAGATCTAAACCATAACACTCTGACAAGGAACGATGCAAGAATGTTTACCCCACACAGAGAAACCTCCAAGTTCAGGTTTATGAGGTTATGGGTAAGAGACTTGAGAAGAATATAAAACTCAAAAGAGGGGTTATAGACCCACATCTTTGAATGTGATTTGTTTTTCAGTTTTATTCAAATGACAGCCAAAATATTACCAATTAAACTGAAATATACCAAAGATGGGCCAATACAATTTTTCCTAAATAAATACAACAATTAAAATACTTTCTATATATGGTACCAAACTTAGTCTTTTTTTTTTTACCTTGTGCTTTTTCAGTACATCCAGATCATGCGCAGCATCTTGTGATCCTATAAGAAATAAATCATATCACCTTGAACATAAATATAACCATCATGACTTTTTATATAAATTTGTGCAAAAATTCCATTAGTTACTCTTTAAAAGAAAAAAGAAAACAAATAACAACCTGGGAGGACGTCAGCTCAATTTTCTGAACGCAAATTAGGTAATGTTCACTATAAAATATTCACCCTCCAACAGAATATGTTCTTTGACTTTTCCACGTCTAAGAATTTGTCCTAAAATTTATAGCTATTGCAATGATTGCTTCAAAGGTGTTCATCATAGTATTATTTGTTATACCAAATAAAAACAAACAAAAGCCAACCAACTAAACAAAAAAAAAAAACCTCTAAAATCTTAATATAGGGGTTCAGTTAAACGAAAGATGGTATGATTATGTACTGAAAAACAGCCATAAGCACCATTAGAAATAAGAAGTGAATATTTAAGACATTGATACATGTTCTCAAAATACTACGTGGAAAAAGTACATTAGGAAATACTATCAGACATTTTTATAAAAATTGGGCACATGTATTTCCTGTTTAAAGTGGATAGGAAGTACAAAGAACAAAATGTTAACAGTGCTGTTACAGCTAATTTTTTTCTTTATACTCATTTGTATTTCTTACAATCAACATTTTTCTTCTTTATTATGAAAGGGTATTATGAAAATCAAACACCCACAAAACCACTTAGCGCCAGCTGGTTTGGGAACACCTAGCAGCAGCTCCGAGGTCTGGAGGATCCACCCACGCTCCAAGTCCAGCTGGGCTGGGCCGGTTCAGTCTCCTTCCGGCTCTCCGGATCTCCCACACTTTGCAATTAACTCTAGTGAATGAGCAGATTTCCCTGGGAGAATTAACTAATTCAGATAAAGGAAGTTTCGCTTTTCAAAAAAAATGGGGCACTCATATTTAAAGATTTCAAACATGTTAGTTGCCTGAATTACTTTACATTTTCATACACAGTGCTTTTCTCACCTTCCTTCTCTGGGAAATCAGCCAGTTCCTATTATCTGATTTTAGGTAGCTATGGAGGCAGCAAATACAGCTTAATCATTATTCTCTTAATACCAAGCACACAGGCATCTTACTCCATGCTGCTTACTACACACTCAGTTTTATTCTATTTAGTTTGTTCTAAGGGCTGGGGATCTAGCTCAGTGGCCTAAGCACCTGCCTAGCAAGTGTGAGGTTGTGAGTTCAATCCCCAGTGCCAAAAAAAAGAAAAAATAAATAAATAAATAAAGTTTGTTCTAAACTGGTCATGGTGGTGCAAACCTGTAGTCTCAGCACTCAGAAGGCTGAGGCAGAAGGATCACCATGAGTTGGAGGCCAGCCTGGAGTAAGAGTGAGTTCAAGGCCAGTCTGAACTACACAGCAAGATCCTGTCTTAAAAAAAAAAAAGCCAGTCTATTAAAATATTAGCATTTTAAAAAACTGTATGGTATTATTCTCTGTAATTTTCTATAAATCTGAAATACTTCATAACCTTAAAAAAAATTCTCACTTTTCTACTGTGAGAAGTCCTAACGTTTTCTAAGGGGAAAAAAATCAGTTCAAGTAACTTAATTTAAATTTGGTGATTTAATGTGCATGTCACATTTTAAATGGTAATTTTCTATTTCTTCAAATTGCAAAAACTGAAATATGACTTAAATGAAATTCTTCTGTGCTTTTACCCTACTCCATTGTTATTATAAATACTTATCAATGTTGGATACTTTGATGATTTCCATTAGACACGCACACACACATCAAATAGAACAGACAGACTGATTACATTCCAGAGTTGGCTGCTGTATTTTGAAAGTGATTTACAAATATGATTATACTGATATAAATTAATATCTTGAGACAAATAATGTAATTTGTATGTCCTGCCTTTTCAAACTAAAGGAACATTAAATGAGTGTTAACAGTGTGGGAAACAATTTATACTAGCAGAAATGTGCTGTAGGTAATCAGCTTGTATTTTTTGTCTAATACTTAGCAATATTCATTTCAAGTTAATTTCCTCTAACTTTAAATACAAAATCATCTTTTCTCCAATTTTAGATGAATGCTTTGTGATACAGTTTTGTGCTAATCTTTTAATGTAAAATAAAGAAGGAAACTCCATAAATTATATATTATGAAAATGTTCTTTAAAAAATCTTTGTTTTAGAAAAGCAGAATGTCGCCCTTTTGTAAGCTATTTTAAGTAAGATCAACAACCAAAGACCACTTTAACAAGTTAATGATTTTAACACTGGTCACATGAATTATATGCTTGTGTTAAAATGCATAGAACTACACTAAGTCAAGCTTACTATTTGGTAATTTTTTAAAAAATTGAATAAGAATATAACTCAACAGAGGCCTAATTAATAAAAAGTTGCATCTAACATTAACACAAAGCACTCTAATACTCATTATCTTAGATAAAAATCATTATAAAAATATTACAGATGCGGTAATGGATTTTTTAAATATATGTATACACTGATACAGTTGGAACTGGAACTAACAATTTCAATGTTTTGCTATTATAGCATATGAATCATAAAAATAGGCTTGGTAATATCTCTAGAAACTTGTTTCTAACTTTCAAAGAAATAGTTTTAATGAAAATACCAAATAATGTGCAAATTCAGATGTAGCATGTAGATGTGATTTGTAAGCTTAACTTAAAAATCACTATTTTCATAATCAAAAAAAGAAATCAAGAAAAGTTATTACATTACTGCTGAGGAAAATAAATGACATTTTAAAGAAATGTTTTATTTGAAAAATTTTTTAATATTGAACATTCATCAATGGATGAAAATAGTTGTATTAATTACTATAAGGATTAATAACATTCCTGAAAGACTGACATAATAAAGAGCTATAGGAATTTAAAGTATGATTTGCCTCCCAAGAATACTGGGTTTCCTAGAGCTCAAAAATATAAACCTTATAAAGTATCCCAAACATTTCACCGTGAATTGAAGAGTTCCAAATGTTACCATTTTAGACTCTTTTTTTGTTTTTTGACATTACTGGGGATTAAAACCAGGTGTCTACTACTACACACCTGTACCCTTTTTTGTTTTGTGACAGGGCCTTGCTAAATTGTCCAGCTGGCTTTACAATTCTCCTGCCTCATCCTCCTCAGTAGCTAGGATTACAGTCATTTTGCCACCAAGCCTACCTCTGGTTAGACTTGTTTTGTTTTGTTTTGTTTTGTTTTTAAGATGGGGTCTCACTGGGTAGTTCAGGCTGGCCTTGAACTCACTCTGTAGCCCAGACTGGCCCCAGAACTCATGGCGATACTGCTGTCTCAGCCAGGCACGCACCATGACACCCAGCAAGCCTTCTTATTGAATAGGTTTAATAAATAAAAAGTTCACCTTTTAACAACCCAGAAAAAATTGAAATTTCTACTTACAGTTCAAAGCCACGTGCAAGGTTTTTTTCTTTGTGATTATACTTATTTTTTTCCAGTGAAATAATAATTTCTCACACAAAAATAAAGAATTGCGAATAATTTAATGCTAGAAGTTTTTATGTTTCATTTTCTTTTATTCCCCATTTTTTCCTGCTTTTTTAAAATTAATGCATATTGGTTACACAGATCAGTGGGTTTCATTTTAGCAGATTTCTACATGCACATGACCTAATTTAGTCAATGTCCCCATCACTTCCTCCTCCCTAGTTTCACATGTTTGGGGGAGAGGGATAATGTGTAGAATGTTTTTTTGTTATTGTTCTTGGAAAGGTGACAGGAAAGAAAGAATCTTTCATGGATGTGTTTTTATGCAAGAAAAAGATATCACAAGAGTGCAAAAAGGCCTATAATGACAAGGGGAAAAAATAAGTCAGCATGTATAATGTATTTTGATTATATTCACACACCCAGATTTTTAAAGGGGTACAAGGAACTGAACCCAGGACCTCTGCACTGAGCTATATCCCCACCCCATTCCCTTTCTAACACTTTTTAATTTTGAGACAGGGTCTTACCAAATCACTAAGAAGCCCAGGCTGGGTGTGATCTTGCGATCCTAGCTCACCTGAGATTATAAACTAACTGCAAACAACAGATTACATTTCACAGCTCTAGCTTCTCTATACTCCACCAAAAATAAAAGTCGTTTGGTGTGCAGTACTGGGAAATAACAGAGATGCTTTGGCACGGGAGCGGGTGCTCTTAGAATTAACCTTGAAACAACCCTAGTTTCCCAGACAGAAACAAAATCTGGACACAAGCAACCCCTGCATCATTCATAAGAATAAACTTTAGGAAGAAGGTATTTGTAATTGGAAAAAAGTCCATCCGCCTTTCAGGTGGGAGGTTTTGCCAGATGAAAGTGCCCCAAAGACTCTTCCAATCTGCGAACATTACCTTGATCAGTTCACTTTGGATAAATTCAGAGAAGAAAATAACAAAGTTAATGAACACTGAATTGGTGAATAATACATACAAATTTTACCATAATTATTTTAAACTATTACAACTACAATGGAAGCCAAATAACTGGGGAAAAAAATGTACCTAGACATATTTCCTTTCCTGGGTACAACAAGCAAAAGACCTGGGTGAACTTTCCGAATTAATTTAAAGGATTTGCTTGATTTTTTCACTTGGTAAGAATATGGTATAATTTTTCCCTGGGCTGCAAAACCTAGTTGGAGACATTTCTTCAAAGATTTTTTTTTCAGTACTAGGGATTGAATCCAGGGAGCACTAAGATATATCACCATACCTTTTTATTTTTTTATTTTAGACAGTCTAGCTACATTGTCCAGGTGGGCCTCGATTGAATTTGTGACCCTCCTGCCTTAGCCTGAGTACCTGGGGTTACAGATGTGCACCAGCATGCCTGGCCTACTAAGTAACAATTATTGTATTAAGCAGTATTAATACAATAGTTTATACAGATGCTGTGATTAATTTGTCACACACACAAAAACTTTTTACATCAATGTCACCACAATCCTACAAGCACAAGCTTTTTAAATGGCCAGACAGGCCATTTAAATGATTTGCACATGCTAATCTACCTTAGAGGCAGAGTAGAGTGCAAAACTTGGTCCAGTCTGAAACAGTTTAGTGTAACAGAGAGCAGAGGTCCATCGGGTTTGATGCCCGGCTCTGTTATTCACCAGGTGTGTTACCTTGGGCAAATTACTTACCTAGTCTTAAACCCCAGTTCCCATTTGTGCATGGAGCTGTTAGCCCCGTTCAGAGTTTTTATTTGAAAGGACCGACATGCTGCGCGCTCTTCAGAAAGTACCAGGACATTTATGACCCCAGTTCACTGTTCTTTCTACTCAAGGGGACCTTGGAGACATAAATAGTGGCTAGCCATTCAACCTTCAGGTCTTAACTCCTCTATTCACAAATGAAAAATAATTCAAACCTAATCGATTCTTGACGAGTTAGCAAGTTAGTACTTTTACAACTTTGCTTCTTTTGCTATGTGTGGTCAGTATTTCCATACGACAAGACGTCACAACACCATCAGACTCTACTGGAAAAGAAAAGTCTTATTTCCAAACACTCCAGAGACAGACCTCAGGCGCAGATCTGGCCACGGCAGGCCCGCCCTGTGTTCTGCAGGGTCCCCACCGCGGAGCTGGGGAACCGGCAAACATCAGCTTTCCTACAGCTTTACCCTTGTGGTTTGTTGTGCTGCCTGAGAAAAGCAATTGATTCGCGATTGTTAAAAAAAAAAATAAATAAATAAATAAGAAGAAGCCATGGCCCTTTATCATGCAAGAAAACACAACAGCCACCTGTCATCCTCCAGAGAAGTCAGAAGAGGAAAAATAAATAATTAAATAAAATAAAATCCAGAACTCCAAACGCCAGGGGCTAGGGCCACTAGCCCACGCCGTCGTGGACTGGGCGTGGCGCACAAGGCTGGCTCTCCGCCCGCGAGGCCCGTCTCCAGCAGGAGGCAGCGGGCGGAGGGAGGGAGAGCCGCCAGCGCGCCTACTCACCCACGAGCAACCAAGGCTTCACCACGCCGACCTGCAGGTCCGAGCTAAGGTCCTGCACGTAGCCACAGCCGCCCGCGCCGCTCGGCTCTGCTTCCTCCACCGCGTGAACGCGGGCCTCCTGCCACGTCTCGAGGATTCTCTTGCCACTCAGCGTGGTCACCCTGGTGCATTGCTTCCTGAGGTTGCTCCGGGAGAACGCTTTGATTTCCTGGTTCAGGGCGTGCATTACATGGGCAGGGGCTGGGAACAAATGCGAGCAAAGCCAGCGAGCGGGGAGGTGCTCAACGGCTCGTCCCTTGTGGTTCAGGTAACCGACGCAGCCTCTCGGGTGCTCGGCGGTGCAGGTGACAGACGCGGCCACCTGGCGGGACCGGAGCCCAGCGGCGCTTTCCAGGCGCCGCACTGTAAAGCGAGCTCTGATTGGCTGCTGAGACCCGGGCGCCGATTGGCTGCTGGTTCTCCTTCTTCCTCTTGGTGGAAACCTGCGTTTTCCTTATAATCTGTGTTCTGCTGGAGAGTTTTCATGTGTTGCTGTTGCAATCTAGCCTCGTTATACACGCAGAAGGGTAAATTTTAAGACAGAATTGGAGAGGAGCTGATGTCTCCTGGCCCTTTGAAGGCCATGATTGCTGTCAGTCATGCTGGTGACCTGGGAGCCTGTGCATCGCTGGGGTTTTGGAGCAGCCGCAGTGCTCAGTGCCTTAGCCTGCGTTGGATCCTGGCAGCTGCTGTGCTGAGTTATTTCTCATTGCTTGTGTCCGTCTCACTTTCTGCTGTCACTGCCAACAGGAACATCTAGTAGATGAAACGTGTGCATATTTGTGAGGCAGCCATTTAAATAAAATCTGAAAATGGTATTCGATTTTTCAAATTTGTTTTCCTGCGCAGATTAGCAAGGTTTAAAATGTAATTTCTGACTTGTCACCACATTTTGGCCTGCTGAAGGATTACTGCAGAAGGCTTAGTGCCGTAAACGTGAGCGCTTTTCATGGAAAGCATCATAGCAAGCCCATCCATAGAGCTGAGAAAAATTAAGTGTACAAGTATCTAAATTTACAAAACATAAGTAGTAAGGAGCCTGGCATGGTGGCGCACGCCTGTAATCCCACCACTCGGGAGGCTGAGGCAGGAGGATTGTTGCAAGTTTGAGACCAGGCTCGGCTACAAAGTGAGCTCAAGGTCAGCCTGAGCTGCATAGCGAGACCTTGTCTCAAAAAGACAGAAAACGAACAAACAAACAAACAAACAAACAAGTAGTAGAATGATGATTCAGACTACAAAAGAGTGCTTTGCAAAAGAAACCAGGAGATTCCTTGAATTTCCGTAACCCTTATTAAAATAAAATGTAGTTTTAAACGGATTTAGACGCAACAAATGAACATGGTACAAAGTGAAGAAGTTGCATTTATGAACATTTATTCTCTAACACCACATACTAAAAATTTTCACTGTTGTGGAAACTTTCTGGCATAAAGTTAAACTGCTTTGGACTGTTTGTGGCTCATCAAAATGCGTGTGTTGAAGGTGTAACTCCCAATATTACAGTTTTTGGGACCCTTGGGGAGATAATTCATGTTGGATTAGGCCATAAAGCGAGGGCACTCACGATGGGATTAGTGGCTTCCTGAGAACAAGAAGACATCTCCCCCCAGCTCCACATGCTCCCTGAAAAGGCCATGTGAGCTCACAGAGAGAAGCACATGTCTGCAAGCCGGAAGAGAGCCCTCACCTGGAACCTTGAATAGACCAGTGCTTGGTCTTGGGCTTAATAGCCTCCAGACTGTCAGAAATAAATTTCTGTAGCTGCATAGTTTATTGGGACTTTGTTATGGCAGCATGAGCAGACTGAGATATAAACCAAAAGTTTTCCTCTCACAAAGAGGGAATTACCAGCCCAGGTTATCAACAAGGCACTCTAAAGTGAACAAGGGGAGATTTGCATCATCTAAATAATCATAGGTTCACCAAAACCAACTATAACCATACATCAATCCATGTATTTGTCATAACAATGATTAAAACTAATTATCAACTATTGAACATTTGCTGCATGCTAGGCATTGTGCTTATAAGCAATGTTTAGATTCTTAGTGTTTATCCAGTAGGCACCTAACAGTGTTTTAGACATACTATCCCCTGTGACTTCACCACAAGTCTGTTATATACACACTGTGGGAAACAATGGGTCTCAATTACATAGATCTCAAAAAGCAGCTGAAAATGTTTGGGCTTGTAGACTTTATGAATATTAAAGTGGTGTGATCAAATATTATATAGGCTGAAGAAAATAAGTCTGAAGACCAATTAGGAAGCTAAGGTATAAGGACCTCACAGGGTATAAGGTATACCCAGGTGTAAGGGACAAAGTAAATTGAATTATGTTGATGCTCATAAAAAATTGATGACTCAAAAGTTACTTTAAAATGTTAATGAAGCTGTTGAAATAATCCATGTAGGTATTGAAGAGGTTCATCAAAAATGACTTGATAGGGAAACTTGGACACTAATTTACATGTTATAGTATGAGTGATATTCTTCTAAGAAGGAGCCTAGCTTATTTATTTAGTGCCTGATACATTGTAAACTTCCAGAAAAACTTTATGGATGGATGAATGAGTGAAAGAACCCAGGACATCTGAGTTGAGTTGAAGTCATTTATATCAAGATGATTCATGGGTGAATGAAAAGACATGAACTTTTCAGAGGAGCTAGTTTGGAGAAAACCCAGCAATGGATAATGCCTTGGAGCACAAATTTTGGAGATCTGAAAATAAGGAATACGGACAGACACCAGATATGGCAAAGTTAGAGAACCCAGTTGAAAACCTGGACCACAGAACCAAAGGATATAGAGTTTTAAAAAATCAAAAAACAAAACATCCAACAACAACAGAGTTGTCCAATAAGGTAAAAAATTACAGAGAGGTCATCGATATAGAGAACCAGCAGAAAGATAACTTGATAATATAAAAGGAAGTCAGCTGGTTATGTTTTATAAAATAGCTTTAGAGTGTTAGAGTGGTAGGAAGTGTGTTAAATTAGAGAGATTGAAGGTAATTGATGAACTGGAAGTATCAGAATTGCTGGAGTGGTGCACAACAGGAGCAGAGAGAAAATCCAACACCAAGATGAAAACAACTGGGAAAGGAAAGGGG